>JAQIXR010000735.1:0-20482 GCA_034700825.1 Quadroppia sp. Gr-Ori-00064 | reverse complement strand
TAAGGTATAGATCATCAAAATCGACCGAGGGGTTTTTACATAATTTAAATCCAAAAAATGAAATTTTCAAAGAAAAAATTTTTAAAAATGTTTTAAATGCAAAAATTAATTTTATTATTTTCAAAAATAGAGTCAGTGTTCAAACATTGCAGGGGTAGGTTTAGATTATATAATCTCCATTTCGAACAATAATTTCTTTCCAGCGGTCAGGTAACTTGGCAATACCTTTAAGTTTGTTCTCGCGATTAATACTATCAATGGAATCATTAACTGCCTTTTCCAATTCTCTTGCATTGGCAAAACGTCTCCCTTTCAAAGGTGCCTTAATTCGGTAAAATGCATCATAATCGCACGGATTCATGTCGGGACTATAAGCTGGATGTTGTTGTATGTCCCAACCTTGTCTCTGGATATAATCAGTAACATTTGAAGCATAATGTGGCCTCGCATTGTCCATTAATATTATAGGACTATTTAAAAGTCCTCGTATAGCTGGTTCAACATAATCCACTAAAAATTCGAGAAAACGCTGCCCATTCATTGTCAAGCTTTGGTTTAAGATTTGATAAGCAATAATCTTATCATTGCTGATTGCAATTGTCAACAAATGCCTTCTATCTGTCATTTCAGCCCTTACTCGTAGAGGTCTAAAAACATATAGTATTATTTTTAATTTTAATATTGAAAACTTACGGTTCTTCGTCTGGTAATCGCCATTCCCGCGCTTGCTGCCTATCCTGTGGATCATAATGAAGAACCCAGCTCTCGTCAATGGCTATAATTCGGCCTAAGATCTCTGGAGCAACATTCCATATTCCAACAAGGTTTGAACAAATTTCAACTCTTCTATGCTTATGAAATTCGGATAATTCATGAGGCAAATATTGTGGACCGACTTTTCTATAATTCTTTCGTTTAAGTATTCTATAAACACTCCTTGCACTGATATTCAAGACAACTGACAATTCATCTAATGTCCATGTTCTTGATTCATGCATCAATTCTTCTAGTCTTTGCTCATTCTCTTCATTAGTTGAAACCCTCGGTCGTCCAGGAATAGGTCTACTGTCACATGTTTGTCTGGATCCCATACATACTTCATTATAATATCTTCTTATATGCCGAGCAGAAAATGATTGATTTCCAAGTGCTTTATTGAGATAGAAGTAAACTGAACTCAGTGGTGCACGAGCTCTTGCCATTACTGCAATAAAGGATCGTTGATCGCGACTACTCAGAACACATTCCATAGCGGGATTTGATTCTTCATCAACATTAGCTTCGTCTTCTTCTAGTGCAGGACACTCTTCTGATAAGCTGTTGGCCACTGCTGTTTCAGTTGCAACGCATTCATTGGATTCCGGGTCTATCATATTTTCATTGGGAGCACACGTCGTTACTAGTGGTTCATCAGGTCTCGCATTACGCAAAGCTTGTTCGGCAATGCGTTGCATCATTTGTTCATTAAACGCATTAATTCTTAGCCATAGTAGGCTTAAGAAAAACACAACTTTAAAAACATACATTTTAAATGAGAGTAAAGTTTAAGCACAATTATTTATATATCAGTTTAAATATTTGTTAAATATTTTAAAACTAGTTTTAAATACAGGTTTTAATAATTTCTTTAAAGAAATAACGAAAAATAAATAAATATAACCTTGTTATTGATAAATAATTAATGTCAAATTGAAGGCAATCAGTAAAAATTAGGTTAAGAATTTTAATTAAAATTTAAATAAAATTTTATTTTTTAATTTTTCTTTGAAAATTTCATTTTTTGGATTTAAATTATGTAAAAACCCCTCGGTCGATTTTGATGATCTATACCTTAAATGAAAGATCGATATGTCCTCTGTCAGGAACAGTCATAAAAAAATTATATGTCTCTTATAGTTTTTGCTGTGAATATGACCTTCGCATATGTGACAAAATATTTCGGAAATAGTCTTATGATCAAGAGCATTCTTATGTCATTCTATTCACAATAACCTGTAGTTATAAACACTTTTTACAGAATAAAGACATCCATTAGTATTAATGGCAAATGTTTTTATGGTATAATGAATGTCGTCTTTCATCTGATTATCAAATATTGTAATCATTTGAAGAAAATTGAATCAGATTTCAATGGATTGTCGAAAAAAACTGTCAATGAGTTTATGACAAAGTTTGGATCAAATGTAACCACATGTTATTCAACGAAAAATCGGAAACGAAAATATTTACCCCTTATTTTCAACCATAAGTTATCTTCATATTGAATATCATGAAAACAATTCTAATGTCTTTAACATTGCTTTCTGTTATCAATTGTTCAAACATTTGATACAATTAACCATTCATTACAAGAGTGATTACGAGAAGAGTTTTGAGATATTGATTGAAAACAATAAAAATAGTTTGAAATCAATTGATATCTCTATCGATAAAGACATAAATGAAAAGCAAATGAAGAAATTCTTCACTAATATATCAAAGAATAAAAATCTAATTCATTTGGGTTTAAAGTTTGTGATTGATATCAATGACTCAATCATTGGTTATATGAAACCAATTGCAGACAAATGTCTGAAATTGAGATCAATTGATATTTATTTGAGAGAAGAATCACAAAAATATATAGAAATTATTCATTATTTGAATTCATTGAAAGGATTGCAAAGAATTCGTTTTAATGTTAAGAGTATCAAAAATTTCAGAGATATTGATCTGAAGAGTGAATCACTAAAAGGGTGTCAAAACTTAACGCATTTGAGTTTAAATTCAAAGAAAGCCATCATTAATGACAACTTCTTCGCAGACATTGACAAACATTTGCCTAAACTTCAAACCATTTCATTAAACAGTGTTTCGATTACTTCACAAACATTTGATTCATTGTCTAAACTGAAAGACATTCACAACATATTCCTCTATAGTGACAACACATCCGAAGAAATCAATGAATCAATTGTTATGAAATTCATTGAAAATTGTCGTAAAATTCATAAAATATATGTAAAAAATCAGAAACTTTTTATTGAATTGAATTCTGAAAAAATTTATAAATTGAGATCAAATGGTCTGAAGAAAAGTGGGTTTGAAGTCATTTATTATAAAAGTCTAGAAAGTGATTGAAAATAATTATTTTAATCATATATTTTTTAAATAAATAATTTGATTTGAATTAATGTTTTCTAATATTTTCTGTAAGAATTTTTATTCAAAATAACCCCTGTTTTTGACAGAATATTTTATTCGTCTTTAGTTTTGTAACAAAACTTTTGCAAAACTTTTTTAAAATTCGAGTCGTTATTGATTTGAAGCGAAAACTGTTTGCAAACAATGAACACATGTTTTGATGTTTTTGTGTTTGTTTTCAAAACTAATTGTCATTTCAATTGAAGTAAAGTTTTATTTCATTTTTAATTATAATTAAATAAAATGTTTAATAAATGTCATAAAAAAGTGTTATTTGTATTGAAATGAATGCAATGTTTGGCCAAAAGTCACATAAATATACAAAACGTAAGAAATTGTTTGACATTTGAATTGAGTTTTGAATTTGATTTCAATTTTTTGTTTTCAAAAAGCCTTATCTGAAAGGGATTTGTCTGAAGACAAACCGGAAGACGGGATCAAAAACGATGAAAACATATCACTGTTTTATAACCACAACAAATATCTGTCGATTGAAGACCAGAGGAAGAGATTACCGATATATAGGGTATGGATGAAAGGGGTTATAAAGGGGTTGAAAACGATTTGATTGTCTCTCTCTATTCCCGGATCAGTTCAAAGACGAAATGGAGTACTTGTTGTCTAAATACCAGACACTTGTGATTGTCGGCGAAACCGGTTGTGGAAAGAGTACACAAATACCACAAATGTTGGCACAAATCTATGGCTCAGCCGATGGCCAGTCGTCTGAGCCGGTGATGATTGGCGTGACTGAACCGCGAAGAGTGGCCGCCGTCTCGTTGGCCACACGTGTGGCCCAGGAGTGCGAGTGCGAGTTGGGTCAAGAGGTCGGGTATGCGATCCGTTTCGAGGATTGTGTCCAAAAAGGGAAGACAAGAATCAAATTCATGACTGAAGGCATTCTCGTCAACGAACTCATGTCTGATCCACTGTTGACCACATACTCGGCGATCGTTGTCGACGAAGCGCACGAAAGGACACTCAATACAGACATTCTTCTGGCGCTACTGAAGAAGATTGTCCGCAAACGACCGACGCTTAAACTAATCATCTCTTCGGCGACCATTGAGTCAGAGCTGATGAAAGAGTACTTCAATGCGAACGAAACGAGCGATCGATCGATGGATACGTCAAACGTGATGGTCATTGAGGGCCGAACCCATTCGGTGGACGTCTTCTACGTGAAGGAACCGATCGCTGATTACGTCAAAGAGTCGGTAAACACTGTCATCAAAATACACGAAAAGTACTCTTCGGGCGATATTCTCGTCTTCCTCACCGGTCAGGAAGAGGTCGAGAATTGTGTTTCCATTCTTAAAGACTACGCAAAGAGTCTGAGGGACAAGAGAGAGACGACTGGCCAGTGGTGTCGCAAACTGTATGTCCTTCCGATGTACGCTTCGCTGCCATTCACAGAGCAGATGAGAGTCTTCGAAGCGCTTCCGAAAAGTGTCCGCAAAGTAGTGGTGGCGACAAATATCGCCGAAACCTCTCTAACCATAAATGGGATCTCCTTTACAGTCGATTCGGGTTTCGTTAAAATGCGTTTATATGACTCCAACACCTGTACCGACTCTCTGGTGATTGTGCCCGTGAGTCAGGCGTCGGCCCAACAACGGGCCGGTCGTGCGGGCCGTGAAAGGCCGGGCAATGTGTTTCGGCTGTACACCGAAGCCGACTTCAAGCGTCTGGCGGTGTTCTCTGTGCCGGAAATACAGAGGACGTGTTTGGCGTTAGTTATACTTCAGTTGAAAGCTCTGGGAATCAATAATATCGCAAAGTTTGACTTCATTTCCTCCCCTCCCGAATCACACGTGTGTCGAGCGCTGGACCTGTTGTACGCGTTGGGCGCCATCGACGACACCGGCGCTCTCACACAGCCCCTGGGCCTACAAATGGCTGAGTTTCCATTGCATCCGATGTTTACGAAAATGTTGATCTCATCGCAAGGGTTGGGCTGTTCTGTGGAAGCGGTCACTATCGCCGCTATGCTTCAGGTGCAGAGTCTGTTCCTTCATCCCAGTGGTGGTCAACGTGCGATTCACGCCCGACGAGCGAAACACACCCTTAGCGTAGAAGAAGGAGATCTCATAACGTATTTGAATGTCTACACTCTCTTCATGAGAGCCGACAAAGTGAAGGCCTGGGCGGACAGACATCATCTCAACTATAAGGCGCTGTTAAGGGCTGTCGAAGTGAGACATAGACTCGAGTCTGTGATGAATAGGTTTCGCATCAAATGGAAGTCCAGTTCCGATGTGGACGCCATTCGTAAGGCCATTGTCTGCGGTTTCTTCGCCAACGCGGCCTATTTGCACCCATCGGGCGCCTATCGCACCGTCAGGGGTGACCACGAGCTGCACATTCACCCGAACTCTGTGTTGTACACAATGGCCAGACCTCCCAAATGGGTTGTCTTCAACGAAGTGCTCCAAACGTCAAAACAGTTTATGCGAGACTTGACGCCAATTGATCCCAAATGGCTGACAGAGTTGGCGCCCGATTACTACCAGTTCGGCACCGATAGAGAGATCGCAGAAAACAATGTCTTAAACAAAGACCTGAATTGATGGTCAAAACACAGAGTCAGAGAGAGATGTCATGAGTTTTGTGGACAGAAAACGGTTTGACAATTGCTTTGACATTAAAACAAATATTTTTTATTTAAACAAAACTTTATTTAATTTTTATTTAATAAACTGTTTTCAAAGTCAAACAAATCTCTCGTCATTTCACCGAAAGTCACATTCAATCGACGACTGAAGTGCTCATCGAATTTGGTCTCCAGAGGAATGTTCGGGTTGTTTATGAAACTGACATTTTGTGAGAAACGGTTGCCACGAATGTATAGATGGATTGCGAAGAAGTCTTTGCGCCAATTCTTGTAATACATTCCGTAGAGTTGGTTACAGACGGCGCCGAAGTTGAAAGCGAACTCTCCTTTCAGTCTATGTATTGGTTCTGATCTTCAGTCTTAATGAACAGATTTTTACAGAGAATTTCTTTGCGAATCGTTTGTGAAGATCACAAACACCACTAAAACGATGTCACACAAGCACCTGGGGTACGGTTCCCCTATTGAAAGCAATGTGTTCTCAATAAATGTGATCAGAATTTATAGAAAACCTCTTATAATGTAATTTTTTCTTCTTCTTAAGTAAACTGTTTTCAAAGTCAAACAAATCTCTCGTCATTTCACCGAAAGTCACATTCAATCGACGACTGAATCGCTCATCGAATTTGATTCCCGAATAAATGTCTGTATTAGACATCCAACTGATATCATAGGAGAGTTCGTTGCGATGAATGAACAGATGGATTGCGAAGAAGTCTTTGCGCCAATTCTTGTAATACATTCCGTATAGTTTGAGACAAACGTCCGCCGCGTCGAAAGCGAACTCTCCTTTCAGTCGATGTATAAGTTCTGGCATTTTATATAAAATACGTTTCGTCGGATATTCTCCGGCATTGAAATACCATTGTTTTGGGTCGTATTCGTGGTATGAGTCGAGATATAAACTCAAGAACCGGGCGTTTTTGTGGCCAATGAGTACAGCGTTTCCCAAGAACTTGTTTTCGTCCCAATTCAATGTCATCTCATATTTGCGAAACACATCCAAAGACTGAATCAAATACATATCATTGTCCAGATATATGCCTCCGAACTCCCGGAGCACTTGTATTCTCATGATGTCAGACGAGTGCCAATTGATCCAATCCTCACTGAACTCTTTGCCAAATATTTGTGTCGGTTTCACTACTTGTCTGACAATGAGTTCAGTTTTGGTTAAGTTTGCGATAGTTTTCACTCTTTTATAATACTCTCCAAACAGTTGATTGCATTCGCAGTGAATGTATATCTGTTCCGGTCTTTGATTCTTAAGCACCGACAGAATGGATATAAAGTGCACGAAATGGATCTCATTGTCGGCGAAGAGGATGTAATGGACAATATTTGGCACAATATTCACCGGATAACCAGTGATGTTGTGGTCAAAAGTCATGTCATTCACTGATAACATTTGACACAATTTTTGATCTTTAGTTGAATTCATAAAACTATTATTAAATGAGTTTTTGTTCGAAGTATTGAAAAACAAAACCAAATATACTATAAATGATGTGAATATGAGTTGATATAAAGCGACACAAAAATAGTGAATGACTTTTGACATAATTTTGTTTGACTTTAGAATTGAATTCAACTAAATATATGTCAACAGAATCGCAGAACTCTTTACTAAAGAGACTTTACTTATAGTAAAAAAAAATGTCTTTATTTTTGACAAACATTTGAAATAAACATCAGAATTGAAATTCATTATTACATACAAGTCGTGTGTATTCCAAGTCATCGTAAAAAAAAATTTAATCGAAATAACAGAACATTATTTCAATGATTGACATATGCTTTGAAAAAATAAAATAAAAAATTTCAATTCAATTATAAAATAATTATAAAACAAATGTTTTTTTCTAATGATTTTTCTCTTCGTTAACAAAACACAACTAATTGAACAAAAATCTAATTAATCGAAAAAAACGACAAAACTTTCTATAATTAAAAATCGTTTAAACATTGAAACAAAAGAAGAGAAAAAAAGTTTTTGTTTAAAAAACATTTTTATTTAATAAACGGTTTTCAAAGTCAAACAAATCTCTCGTCATTTCACCGAAAGTCACATTCAATCGACGGCTGAAGTGCTCATCGAATTTGGTCTCCAGAGGAATGTTGGGATTGTTTATGAAACTGACATTCTGTGAGAAACGGTTGCCACGAATGTATAGATGGATTGCGAAGAAGTCTTTGCGCCAATTCTTGTAATACGTTCCGTATAGTTGCTGACAGACGGGCCCGAAGTTGAAAGCGAACTCTCCCTGAAGTCGATGAATAAGTTCCGGCCGTTTATAGAGAATTGTTTTCGTCGGAAGTTCTCCGGCATTGAAATACCATTGGTTTGGGTCGTATTCGCGGTATGTGTCGAGATATAAACTCAAGAACCGGGCGTTTTTATGGCCCATGAGTACAGCGTTACCTAAAAACAGGTTTTCCTCCCAATTCAATGTCATCTCATATTTGCGAAACACACCAAAAGACTGAATCAAATACATATCATTGTCCAGATATATACCTCCGAACTCCCGGAGCACTTGTATTCTCATGATGTCAGACGAGTGCCAATTAATCCAATCCTTATTCAATGGTTTGCCAAATATTTCCTTTGGTTTCACTACTTGTCTGACAATGACTTTAGTTTTGGTTAAGTTTGCGATAGTTTTCACTCTTTTATAATACTCTCCAAACAATTGATTGCATTCGCAGTGAATGTATATCTGTTTCGGTCTTTGATTCTTAAGCACCGACAGAATGGATATAAAGTGCGCGAAATGGATCTCATTGTCGGCGAAGAGGACGTAATGGACAATATTTGGCACAATATTCATCGGATATCCAGTGATGTTGTGATCAAAAATCATGTTTTTCACTGACCATTGGATCTGATCTTTACTCTTAATGTACACATATTTATAAGAAATTCTTTGCCAATTGTTTGCGAAGAGCACAAACACCACTAAAACGATGGCACACAAGAAAGAAGTGAACAAATGATAATTGTTTATAATTTTCATTTTTTTCAATTCAAACCATTAAAACAATTTCATTCAAACTGTGACCAAAAAATACAAAGACTTCTTCATTATATTCTCAAAGCTATTGCAAACATAAGTTCATTCAAATCGTATTCTCATTCTTATGACAAATCAGTGCTTATTTTGGACTGAAAAAAAGGGGACAAAAAATCAAAGAAAAAAATTCTTAATTTACACAAACTTTGGAAATACATAACAGAATTGAAATTCATTATTACATACAAGTCGTGTGTATTTCAAGTCATCGTATTTTTTCTTTAAGAAACAAAACATTTAATCCAAATATGAAAATATTTTTTTTAATGATTGACTTATTATTTGAAAAAATAAAATAATTTTTGTTTGTATTTTATTATCAATTCAAATGTCAAGTAATTTAAAGAAAATTTTTTTCTTTTTAAACAAATGAAAACAAAAAATTTTGACCAAAAATAAAATGAAATAAAAATTATTAAAAATCGTTTAAACATTAGAAAAGACAAAAATGTTTAGACTTTAATAACATTTTTGTTATTTAATAAACTGTTTTCAAAGTCAAACAAATCTCTCGCCATTTCACCGAAAGTCACATCCAATCGACGGATGTTTTGTTCGTCGAATTTGGTCACCGAAGGAATGTCTTTACCAAAACACCACCCGAGGAATGGGATCTCGTTTCCACGCATTGTCAAATGGATTGTAAAGAACTCTTTTCGCCATTCCTTGTAATATATTCTGTAGACCTTTGGACACACTTTAGGGCCGTCGACACCGAACCCACCCTTCACTCGATGTATAAGTTCTGGCCGTTTATATAAAATACTTGTCGTCGGAAGTTCTCCGGCATTGAAATACCATTTGTTTGGGTCGTATTTGTGGTATGAGTCGAGAAATAAACTCAAGAACCGGGCGTTTTTGTGGCCAATGAGTACCTGACTTCCCATATACTGGTTTTCGTCCCAATCCAATGTCATCTCATATTTGCGAAACACATCCAACGACTGAACCACATATACATCTCTGTCCAGATATATACCTCCGAACTCTCGGAGCACTTGTGCTCTCATGATGTCAGACGAGTGCCAATTGATCCAACCCTTGTTCAATGGTCTGCCAAATATTTCCGTCGGTTTCACTACTTGTCTGACAATGACTTCAGTTTTGGTTAAGTTTGCGATAGTTTTCACTCTTTTATAATACTCTCCAAACAATTGATTGCATTCGCAGTGAATGTATATCTGTTCCGGTCTTTGATTCTTAAGCACCGACAGAATGGAGATAAAGTGCACGAAATGGATCTCATTGTCGGCGAAGAGGACATAATGGACAATATTTGGCACAATATTCACCGGATATCCAGTGATGTTGTGGTCAAAAGTCATGCCATTCACTGACCATTGGCTCTGATCTCGACTTTCAACGAAGACATATTTAAAGTGAATTCTTTGCGAACGGTTTGTGTAGACGACAAACACCGCCAAAGCGATGCCACACAAGAAAGAGGCGAACAAAAGATAATTCTTTGAATTCTTCATATTTTTCAATTCAAACCATTTATGCAAACAATTCCTTCAAAAAAATTCTTTATCACATTCTCAACGCTATTGTTGTAATCGTATATACAGTTCGTGAATAGCAGTCAAAGGCGTTCAGAATATCAGTGAAAGTGAATGTCATTTCATATTTATATCAAATTTTGTGCTTAATTTGCATTGAATTTTCGCGACCTTTTCATTGCTTTAGTCACTATTAAGTCTCTTTTCGCACACTTTCTCTCATATTATCGACTGTTGTGTCACTTATGGCAACAATTCTATCGATGTTTGCATTCATTGATTCACTTTTAATCAAAAAAAATAATATCAAAAAGTTTTTTATTGAAATTCATTAATCAATTTTTTGGGCAAAAATATTTACTACAATATGAATGCCAACACCAGAACGACCATAACTGGCCCGGGAGGTTGCATACCGGCCAACAGGACGTGTAAATAAAAATACACAAAATATTCATTTAAAATATAATTTATTTTATTTTTTATTATTAAATATTTATTTAAATTCAAGTTTACATCAAATCAGGGGAAAAAATGTGAAAAACGAGAGCAAAATAAAAATATGAAATCAAATGCAAAACAAACAAAAAATATTACAAAAAAATATAATTGAATTTAAAATTAATGGCAGAAAAGAAGATAACGAAAAATCTCAACGAAAAACCCCTTTCGAATACTTACCGCTAAAGTGATTCAAACAGAAATTTGGGAACAACTCTAAGGGGCGGTCGATGACAGACGAGCACAGACTGCTCTTCGCCGTCACCACAGCTACTGTTCTCGTCATCGCTGTCTAACCAAAAGTATTTCTGTTTTCTATTATTTCTATTATTATTACAATTAATAACACTTTTGTCAACTGTTTCGCAATCACTCGAAACAGACTTAACGACAGCAGCGGTCGTATCGCCGTCTGCGGTGGACAGGGCTATGAAATCTGAGAGAAGACACTGGGGCTGAGGCTCGGAATGGCACTGATAGTGACTGTTAACGTATGGCACAGACAGTAGACGTGGTTTTGGTTTGGCTTTGGTTTGTAAACACTTTTTGTCTCTTAAGACGAATGAGTGCTTATTTTTGCACTGGAATACAGGGGCCGAAAAAAGAACGATATCAATGGATGAGAGCACCTGTAGTTCATGAGTGGTGACATACCTGAGAGCCGTTGGCACAGAAGCCGCGATTGAAGTCCTCACATATGCCGGCGCTCGAGTTGACGTTCACGTGTCGGTAAGGACAGGGATCGCTATTACAGCGGCCCTCCATATAGTACTGGCAGACGGGCATCTTCTCCGGTGCCACGCAGTGAGAGAATGGACAGTCGCTCGACTTACAGGTGCCGCGAATGAAACTGAAGGCGTCGACAGAGTGGGAGAGAGTGAAGAGAAAGAGAAAGGAATGGGTTTTTTGGTGAGAAAAATAGACAATAAAAGGAGATGTTATAAGAGATGACAAACCGGGAACAGACGGCTATCTTCTCGCTGTCGTGAATGTATGGACAGTCGTCACCTTTATTACATCTGCCGTATCTGCAGAAGAAAATACAGTGTTTTTGGTTAGCATTCGTTTTGTTAAACAATTGCTTTTGGATGCGATTTATCGACGACTTTATCGCCCGATTCTTCAGCCGAAGCACGTGTTCGGTGTCGGCGCTGGCGATAAACAGGCCCGGCTTGGCGGCCGAGCGCCTGTACGTACGGCCCCCGATGTCCAGCCTCTTAACGCTGGCCCGCTTGTGCTGTAAGCCATTCGTGGCCACCATTTGTCTCAATGTCTTCGCCTTCAAATCCATCTCATATTTAATACCTCTGACTATAAGTATTTTACACTCATTTTTGACGCCATTCTCCTTATCATCGGATAACGACATCTCATTCTTCGGCCCCATTTTAAGCCTCTTGTTCTTAGTCTTCGGCGTCGACGACGAAGACCTCCTCCTCTTCGGTGGCGGCACCGATTGAGCAGCCCTTTTGGCGACCACTTCTCGACTGTCGGCAGACTTTGAGTAAAGTTTTTTCGTTAATTTATTCCTATTTTTCGTCAACTTATAAGCGATTCCGCCGATGAAGACCACAGAGGAAGACGTGGATCTCGTCTTATGATAGCTGTTGGCGTGTTTTGTGGCGTAATATTTGGTCTTATTATGGCTTTGATTGCAATAATGGTTTGAAAACAGCGTTTTGTTTACCGAAAAGCCATTACTAGTGCTATGAATGGCGTTTGCATTGAAGTCAATGGGCTTTTTGTAACTGTTTTTGACGTTTCGTTGATTTAAATGACTTTTAATTAACTTAAATCTCGATCTCTTCACCACCGATGCCGTCGAGGCCTTCCTCTGGACAGTTGGCTTACATTTAGTGTTATATTTGTTTAGAAAATATTTGCCATTAATTACATAAAAATTATTCATTGATTTCATTGTCTTTTTGACAGCTTTTGAATGATTAAAACTATGTCTAAAACGCCTAAACCTATGGCTGTTGTCATAAGTGGTGTTAAAACTGTTAACAAATTGTTTGTATTTGTTATACATTTTTCTCTCTTGTCTTAAAAAGAGTTTTAAAAAGATTTTTATAAATAATTAAATTAATTAAAAATCAATTTTTGTTACGAAAAAAAAATGTGTAAACAATTGACACCAAAAATATAATTACAACACTTTTGGCCCTGAAATGAGAAAACGATATTATATTATATTATATCTAAATTTCACTTAAAATATAACAAAAATCTTAAGTTTAAATTAAACTTAAAATTAATTTTAATTATATTTTATAATTCATTACTAAATACGCAATGATTTTATTTTAACAACACTTTCAATGAATTTTTACATCAAATGATTTCACAACAAAATTGCAGAACATTTATCGCAAAGCCGTCACTGAATGACGTTATGCTATTCACTGCATTTGTCGTTCCCTTTGCTATACATTTCACTATAGATAACAACTTTTTAACGTCACGTCATATGTGGATACATTGGAACCACACATGCAAATGGTTGACCCATCGCACCGTTAGCTTCGATATGACTGTGCCATCTGTTGGCGATCATTGGGTGCTTCAAAAAAAAAGTTTTATTTTAATCAAAAATTTTAAACTGAATTTGAATACAATTTAATGAATAAATAGCTGTCGAAAAACCACTCAATAGTTGCTGACAATGTCTGAAGACTTCACCTGAAGAGCATCTGTAGCTCAACGTTCAATACCAGTGCTCACGAACTGACTGATCATTAATTGAAAAGTTACTCAAAATTTTGTTTTATTGAATAAATTATTTCTTTATTTAATAACTGTTTATAAAAAATATTTTTAACATATTTTAATAAAAAAAAATAATATTTTTTTTGGTATCAAAAAAGTGTTGAAAAATTTGTTTGATTTAAAGTCTGTCGAAAAAGATGTCAAAATTGAATCAAAAGATGAATTGAAGAGATTTTGAGTCAATATATGATTGCATTCAAAGACAGATTCTCTTCAAATGGTTTGTCATCTCATTATTGACTCTTCCCTTAAGACATGAATGGTATTTACGACGATTGGTATGGAATTTGCTTCGGTTGAAGAGCCGGTCCCCACAGTTGGGACAGACATCCATTCGGGCCACCAATACTCGACACTCATAGGGATCGACCGGTTTATCAGCGCCGGCATCGACGGCGACAACGCCTTCCTCAGCGAACAGAGACCTCTGGACACGTCTCTGGCCATCACTGCTGCCATCGATGGCTGGCGTTGTCTTCGCGTTGCAGAAGACCTCCAACTCATTGACTTTGGTCTCGATGTCGGCAGCGGTCAGCGATTCCACTCCTCGCAGACAATGTCTCCGCAACGCCGACGACAACTCCATGTCATTGATGGCCACCTTGTCTTTGGTCTCTCTGGGCCTCAAACGCACCCGTGATATGTCTCGCAACGGATACCGGGACTGAAGGCGACTCAACGGTCGACTCTTGAGCTCATCGGTTGAGATCAGGTCCAAATAGTTGGCTATTTGTCTGCTATTCTCCGGCCAGAAGTCGTCCAACGGGTCCACAAGTGGTCGAAAGTGGTGACAGCTGTCGATTTTGATGGATGATATCCGAAGACGTTGTGATAACGCGAGTCTTTGCTTACATTTGCCGTACGTGTGGATGAGGTTTGGCGTCAGCGACAATAGGACACTACCGGTGCCCGTGGGCTCCGGCGGGCGGGGTTTGAACGGCGAAAGTGTGTTGTATTTCATGGTTTCAAACGTTTTGAAAAACAATTGAAAACAACAACAAAAATAGCGCTTATTTTTAGCGCTATTTTTCAAAAGCACTTTAAATGCAATGCTTTTGATATTTGCGTACAATTTGTATGAAATAATTGTAGAGAAAAATGTGCGCAAATTCTCTGCTCTTATGATAAGAAAAAAAGTATTTTTTTGTAATTAAAAACTCATTTAAAATATTAATTTCGTTTTAAAACATCATATTTTGAATCAATTTTTCAATTTATTAATGATTTTTTCAAACATAAATTAATAGCGTTTTCCATAAAAAGGTCGGAAAAACACTATTTTTTTATTGACAAAAAAAAACTTTTCAAAACTTTTTGGCAAAACAAACAATTTTTTGATATTTCAATATTTTTTTCATTACATTATATTTGTTGTTCAAATACAAAGCAATAGCAAAAAAGCAGTGAATTTATTAAAGTTTTTTTATTATTATTATTATTAACAGTAATTTACGTGAAAAACATTCAATAAGTTTTCATATAATTAATTAAAAGTAAAAACTGTTTCACTTAAAATATATTGTGTTTTTGAGAGCCGACTGAAGACAACGAAAAAAGGGGACAAAGTATTCAATAATGTTTGCCATCGATTGGAATGCATTCAAAAAAAAAATCAAAAATTATTATAACTTTTCAATAAAAAATCAATTCTTTTGAACATAACATGTATTTCAATTGACTAGTGATTAGTGTCGTAGAGGACATACACCGCAGAGGAAAGCCATTGCATTTCAATGGTTGTCCGCGTTTTTTCTGTCACACAGTTATCAAAGAAAATCAATTCATAAAATTGTTTCTCAAAAAAAAAATATATGAATAAAAACTTATAATAATATTTCATTTAATACACAATTGAATAATAATTATAAATATTTTTTTTATATATAATTTGCGATTAATTAATATTTGATTCAAAAACAAACAAAAAATTAAAAAAAAATAATTAAATAAACGGTTAAATCAGGAGAAGAAATATTTATATGTATAAATCAGGGGTATATTTATGGTGTCAACTATTTTACAAATAGATTTTGGAGAACAGTTTTTAACGCAATTAATACTCAGTTTTTTTTGACAATAGATTAGAAGAAAATGAAAAAAAAATATTTTTTAAAAACAAATTATAGCATAAAATCGTTTTATAAATTAATTGTACAATAATTTACTCGGAATTCAGAGACGAATTAAAGTGAAAAGACTTTGAGTAAAATCAAACGTAAAAAAAAATAAATGTTTGAAAAAAATGTCTTTTTTTGAGAGTAAAGTGAATTTTGACAAAAATAAAGACAAGAAACAAAAATATGTGAATATTTCTGATGAAAGGAAAACATTCCGTATTTTTTCGCTTCAAATATAAAGACATCGAAAAACATAATTATCTCATAGACGAGTGTCGGTACTCGAGAGGGAGCGCCGCCCTTAACAACAACCACTCCCTGATGTCAAGCCTTGACTACCGGCCGGTAAGGGGTTTGCGGGCGAGTGTTGAGGACCTATTTTGATGCCATTCGCCTAAAGAGTGACAGAGAAATCAAATGAATTAAAAGGGCTTAAAAATGGTCGTCCACTCGAGAGTGAGTGAGAGCACCGGCAGTACCTCATTGTTGATGTCGAACACCCCCTCCTGTATCTTCTCATAGATCTCTTTGGCGGTGTTGATGAACGCCTCCTCGACGTTGGCGGCGGTCTTCGCCGACGTCTCCATGAAGATGAGCCCGTGCTCTCTGGCGAACGCTTCGCCCTCTTCCTTCTTCACCTCCCGGCGCGACTCCAGGTCCGACTTGTTGCCGATAAGCATTATAACCATATTTGAGTTGGAGTGTTGTCTCGCGTCCTCTAACCATGTCGTCAAGTGGTTGAATGTGTCTCTTCTGGTGATGTCGTACACGAGCAGAGCGCCAGCAGCTCCTCTATAGTAGGAACGGGTGATTGAACGGAATGCCTCCTGACCTGCCTTTTCATCGCAACAAAAAAAACCAAATTCAGTAAAAATTTTTATAATTAAGTCATTAATTAATTAAAAAAATTAGTTTTTTTCGATCACTTAAAGACTGATTAAAATATTTTTTGATAAAATTTTACAGAATTTTTATTTGTATTAAAAGTGAAATCATTTTCAAAAAAAAACAAACAAAAAAAGTATCAAAAACTAAAAAGTCGTCAACACTTGTGTGACAACTGTTTATCAACTCTTAAGACACACAAGAATTGGGTGAAAAACCTGTTTTAAAGAACTCATATGTCGTCAAAAAAACAGACGAAAAACGAAAAGTAAATAACAAAAAAAAAGACACAAAAAATAATTTGAATCCAAATCTGATCCAAATATATCACTCACTGTATCCCAAATCTGAAGCTTAATCTGTTTGCCATCGATTGTGATCATTCGAGCGCCGAATTCCACACCTATTCATGTCGTGAAGACATAAGCAAAAGACATATCAATTAAATGAACACAAAATATATGCGAAAAACAAAAATCTTTGTTTATATTAACCATTGGTTTATATCAACGAAACAAAAAAACAAATCAAAAGTCATTTAAGAGCAGAAAAAAGGCCAATGAATTCATAGACGACTCTATCATATGATATGTCATTCATTGCAATGGCTTTACATTTACACAAATCTTAAGACTTTTGTTTGCATTGAAACAAATGATTTGATTTCAATGTAATTAAACCTACGGTTAAAATACGAGCCAAAGAGTGGGAAAACAATTGATTGTAATTAAAAATCGTTAAAAATTAACACAATTTAGTGTTAAATATGTTTACACATAAAAAACATAGACAATAATGGCTAAAATGCCCCTGAATTTCAGACAACGAATAATTACAATCATTTGATTGTAAGAAATTTTTTCTTAGGGAAAAAGCGCTCAAAAAGGGGTATAAATGGTTTAGGGGGTCGAAAAAGGGGGTCTCAAATGTCATACCTATGGTTAGGTCGTGAACGGGTTGAAACCGTTTGTCCGTAAACTGTAGTAAAAGACATGACTTTCCAACGCCTACACCAAAAAAAAAAATATTAATATTTTGTATGAAAAATATAAACAAATAAAATAAAAATCAATTTTTTGTTTACAAAATTAAAAGTCAATTATTTTTCATATTAAACGCCATTTAAATCCAATGTTAAGTTGTTTAACGAAAACAACAAAAATATTTTATTTTTTCAATACCTGTGTCTCCGATAATGATATACTTAAACAGATAGGCGTAAGACATGACAACTGGCTATGGGTTTCGCAGTTATAAACAATTTGTTTGTAATTTATATAACAATTAAATTAAAAACTTAATTATGTTTTTCTTCGTATGTTTTCACTTGTATTTCATTCACTGTTTTTCTCTCATTCAGTGATTCACTCAAACATCAGACATATTATTATCATTAGCTGCTGTTCACACATCACGTGACACGCGTTTGACAGTGTTTTTATTGCCTTCAAATAGTTGTTAAAAATTAACTCAAAATTCAAAGTTATTTTCACTTATAATTGATTACAAAAAACATTAAAATCAATAAATATTTTATTTAAAAAATTAAATTTAATCAAAATTTATTCAAATATTTCTGTCGTTTGTGTATCTGGAAAAACATCGGGTCTTTTGAGTATCAGTTTATTCGTAACGTCTTATATGAAGAGCTGAATAAACAAAACAAAACTTCAACGAAAATAAACCATTGATTACGCCATCCATTGATCGCCAGTCAGTGAAAGACATGTGTTTTGAAAACGTTATAAACAATTGATATTAAATACGAAAATATCAACGAAAATAACAATCAATTCATTTGTTTATGTCTTTCTGTCAATGCATTTGACGTCCCATTGAATAGTCGTGTCGTTTGTGGTGTCTTTCACACCATGTCTTCAATTGGCGGCCATTCATCGCATACCTCTTCAGCCACACATCCGACGACGAATCCGTCGCTCAATAATAACAGTAAAATCCATCAACAGATCCAACAGCGATACGAAGCCATCGATGACTTCAATTATCCCTTCTGTGACGACGCCTCAAAGTATGAGAAGGTCGCCAAAATAGGACAGGGTTTGTATGCCTTTCCCTCTCACTCACTCACCCACCACTCCATCGATGGCCAACACATCCCAATTGGCCATCAATTGAGGCCCCAAATGTTTGACCACTTTTTGTGGACATTCATTCAAATGCCAAAAGAGTTTTTTGCTCTGCTTTTGTCCGACCATTGAATCCCAATCTGAAGAGTGTTTTTGTGTTTTGTATTTTAAGGCACTTTCGGTGAAGTATTCAAAGCCAAGAACAGACAGACAAAAAAGGTGGTGGCGCTGAAGAAGGTGCTGATGGAGAACGAGAAGGAGGGCTTCCCGATCACAGCGCTCCGAGAGATCAAAATCTTGCAGCTCTTAAAGCACGACAATGTCGTGAATCTGATCGAAATCTGCAGAACTAAATCGAGTTCTGATAAATATAAGGTGAGAACCGACGACCACCTGAAGCTCAGGGTCACTCACATGCCTCTCTCTCTCGCACCGGCACCCTATAGGCGACCTTCTTTCTGGTGTTTGACTTCTGTGAACACGATTTGGCGGGTCTTCTGTCCAACGTTAACGTGAAGTTCTCGATGGGAGAGATCAAGAAAGTGATGCAACAGCTCCTCAATGGCCTGTTCTTCATCCACTCGCAGAAGATACTGCACCGGGACATGAAGGCGGCCAACATTCTCATCACGAAGACCGGTGTCCTCAAGTTGGCCGACTTTGGTCTCGCGCGCGCCATCTCTTACAAGTCGGGCCACGCGAACAGATATACCAATCGCGTCGTCACCCTATGGTATAGACCGCCGGAGCTCTTGTTGGGCGAACGCAACTATGGAGCGCCGGTGGACTTGTGGGGCGCCGGCTGTATAATGGCTGAGGTCTTGTCATTGATTATTTTAAGAGACAATTGTTGTCAAAAATATCTCTTTTCATGTCTTCAGATGTGGACAAGAAGTCCTATAATGCAGGGAAACACTGAACAGAATCAGATAAACCTCATTAGCCAACTGTGCGGCTCAATAGTGCCAGACGTGTGGCCAGGGGTCGAGAAACTGGATTTGTTTATGAAACTGGAATTACCGAAGAATCAGAAGCGAAAAGTGAAGGAACGGCTGAAAGCGTACGTCAAGTGTCCGTACGCTTTGGATCTGTTGGATAAGCTGTTGATATTAGACCCGTCCAAACGGCTCGACTCGGACTCGGCGCTCAATCACGACTTCTTCTGGTCTGATCCCATGCCTCAAGACTTGGGCAAAATGCTGTCACAGCACACGTCCTCTATGTTCGAGTATTTGGCGCCTCCGCGGAACAGACCCATCAGAGCGCCCAACCCTCCCGTCGTCGGTCACGGCGCACACGCGTCTCGGTCCTCGTCTGCAGCCGACGCCCAATACGTGGATCGGGTCTTCTGATCACTGATCGTATGTTTAATGATTTGCCCCAAAATTTAGTGATTTTGAAAATTTGTTTTTTGTATAATTTGTTCATTCATTAAACGTTTGTCTTTTTCTATGAAATTCTGTATAAAATAAAATCATTTTCTCATTAATTAAACGAAAATAAATACTAAAAGTTATGTCGAATGAAGAGTTTGTGTGAGAAACCAATTCATGACTTTATGACCACTTGATGTCATATGTCTTCGAAGTGCAACTCTTGTCGAAGAACAACAGAAATGACTAAACAATGACTTGAAATGAAATACAAAATTCAAATGAAATTAAATTTTTTATTCAAAAAAATATTTATTTTATTTAAACATAAATTAAATAATTATTTAATGAATAAAAGTCTTGAATAATATCTATAACTA
>JAQIXR010000734.1:0-20502 GCA_034700825.1 Quadroppia sp. Gr-Ori-00064 | reverse complement strand
CTCTCTCTCTCTCTCTCTCTCTCTCTCTCTCTCTCTCTCTCTCGCACACATGCATTCAACAGCGCTTTCAATCGATTGGTAATGCCGTTAAAAAGTGAAAATTTCATTCTTATAACTCATTTGCATTTTAATATACCTGAGCTCTGCATATAATGCCTGTGCTCAACGAAAACTATTGAGAGCTCGCTCTCAAAGAAAGTCTGCGTTTTTTTTGTATGAAATTATTTTTTCATACTTTGAAAGAGATATCAAAATATTTTTATTGAAGAATATATTTGAAGAAAAAAAATAATATGAATTCAAAACTCATTCCCAATTCGAGTGCTCAATGGAAATGGCTCTCTGGATAGGAAAGGGATATTCGCTGCTGAATATCGATGCCAAAGCCCAGGATATCAAAGCCGTTGAACCATATATTTGAACTCGCAATCTAACCGGCCCTGACATTCACAGTGACATACCTTTCCTGCTCTTCATACTGATCCCAGACTGACCTATTCTTTCAGAGCTCATGTGAAGTCTCTCAGCTATAGTCAAAAGGGGTTTTTTGGGCATTTTAGACCCCTTAGAGACCCACAGTGTGCTCTCAGCTCAGCCCCTTCTGTCCCTCTCATCGATTCCCACCGCTGTTTGACTGGACTTCACGCACAAAGATATGAAAAAAGAGGGGAACGTCGACTCTTGACTCACCTTCTTGTCATAACTCCGTTCTATAGAGAGTGACCCCTTCCTAAAGGCCTGGAGATTCTGACCAAAAAAAAGTAGAAGACCTTAACCTCTGGACGTCGAGAGGAGAGTATGATTTGTATGCAATTCCAGGTGTACTCTCTCTTAGCATTCGTTTCCATAACTTGTTATGCATTTCATGTTTCAAAGATTATAAGGTTTTCATTGGATTTACAAAAAAAAAACTATTTCTCTGTTAAAAAACCCTCGCTTTTAACCCATGAAGAAAAATCTGTTCCTAAAAAGAGTTTTCTTTTCTCTCTCTTTCTCTCTCAAAATGTCAGATAACGAACACATGTCTCAACTTTTGTAAGCCGTGTCCAAAGCTATCATTGAATTATTATTATTATATTTTTTTCGTGTAAAAAATTCTCTGATTATATCTAATGTTAATTATCTTGAGTTGAGATTTGAATGACTTTTTGTATTTCTATAGAAATTTAGGCAAAGATTTGATTACAATTTGATAGGATTTAAAAGTTGTTTTTTGCACATAAATCAATAAAAAAAATTCTTCGCAAAAATTATATATATTTTTGCCCTTTATTTTCGATGAAGACTTTCGGCGAAGATTTGATATTCTCTTTGCAATCGATTTGTGATTTTTGTGATGAAAATGTAATTAATAGCGGATTACCGAAAACTATGCTTTCATTTAGATTTCATTTTGTGTATAATATTTGACAAATAAATCCCATCGCCATATAATCCCTGGCCATGTGTGGGAAGCGCTTATGTATTATATTATGACCTGGTTTTCTCTGGAGCACAGCCATCCAAGGGCTTCCAAAGGGCTATTGTTAGCAATCAATACCGACAGCGCATACTATAATAGGTGTTATACTGTCCTAACTGTTCTCGGACAGTAAGACCCCATTCGTGGCATTGAATTATTGCATGAAAATGAGTGACTCGTAAGACTCAAACCCACATTCATATACAACAGGGGGTTTTTGCGCATATCAAAGGGGCTTTTTTGTGTGTGCGAAAAATGAAAGTTTACTTTTGGTGACAAATTTGCAAATATAATGAGAATTATGAATGCAATGGATATATGAAAATGCATTCAATGTATTGCTTTGTATTGGATTTGCGATAAGAAAATGCATTTTCGGCCTAACAATGAAAACACTCTTTTTTTTGTGCTCAACAGTTAATATGGAAAGTAAAGAGTTGGGGAACACCAGTTGCAGACCTTTCTCTCTCTCTTCCTCTGTGTTCTTGGGAACAGCACCGACAGTATGTCAGTTGTGATAGAGTGCTATTCAATCACAGGCATCTGCAGTGGATCTTAAGAAGTCTTATCTTATTTTTCTAAGCCTTAGAAGAGATTTTGAAAGTGAAAATTCATTTGCCTTTTGTTAGCGAAAATATTTGAATTTGATTTCAATTTTTGTAAAATGAGCCGAAAGTGTGATGAATAAGAAAAAGAATTTTCATTTTCATTTTGTCACAGAATATATTTTATGTGTTATTATTCTGTGAAAAATATAATTAATTTAATATTTTTATAACATATTTTATGATTAAAAACACTTTTTTCACAGAAATTGTTGACCAAAATTCACTTTATTTTACTTTTTTCTATCAGTAATTGAATTCAATTTGAATGTTATGTGAAATGAAAATGTATTCAAAAAGGCGTAAAACATATATTCTTTTGTTATAATTAAATAATAAAAATTCAAATTTTTCGCAGAATTTCTCTCAAAAACAACTTTAATGAAATAAAAGTAAAATAAATTCTCGATATTAAGTAATAGTACAAATATTCTCGTCTTTTAAGATCACATATATATTCTGTGCCATAAGTTCTGAAGTGAATAAACAATTACTTTATATTTTTATAAATTAATTTTCAGTTGAAATCTCTCTTTATTTTTCTCTTTATTTCTATTGAGATTTTTCTCTATTGGGTGTCAATTGAATCGCTTTGATTGAGAGCAAGGATTAAAGCAATTTTATAATAAGATTCTCTCTCTCTCTCTCTCTCTCTCTCTCTCTCTCTCTCTCTCTCTCTCTCTCTCTCTCTCTCTCTCATCTATGTCTACACCACTGCAGGAGATGTAAAAAAACGGATCTAATTTCGTGTCACAAAAAAAAAGGTTAAAGTATTTGCTGCTATGGGTTACACACTTGTCATCACCGTTGGGCTGGCAGTTGTCTTCACACATAGAACATATGAAATGTATATATCTTTTTATATATAGATATTAATCGTAACTTATATTTCATTTTCTCTTTGGTTTTTCACTTCGTATATGAAACGCGTCTTTGGTTTTGAATTGTGATATAAAGTGTCAAATATTGATGTAATCCATGAGTGAAAGCCATATTCCCTACACTGTTGTTGAGCTCACTGTTTATGACATAAACCTTCACTACTCTGTCGTTAATCATATTAAATGTTATTAAGTGTTAATAAAATTTTTGTTGCCTTTTAGGCCCAGGGATAGTAAGGCGCTCCAAAAATGAGAGATGCATTTTTTAGGTGTAATGTAGAGATGATTCAGAAATATATTTCTCAAACATTTTGCGAGTGTTTTATGGAATGAAAAATATTTTATTTATTGTTATTTAACTCAGTTTTAAATATATAGTGAATATTGAGAATAAAATTATATAAGAATTGAATTTATTGTTGAATTTTATGACATTATTACAGAATTTAGTGCTTAAAATATGGGCTCAAAAATTGGCAATAAAAATGATTTTTATACAATATGTTGAATACAATACGCTTTTCGTTAATGAAGTGATAATTAAAATGAAAAATAAACTAATCTTTGAGATGAAAATCATTGATTCATTGGATAGTTATGTGAAACTCAATGACTAATTACATGTAATGTTAACTGAAATGACATATAAAATGAGATGAAAATCGATTGTTATTATTATAAGAGTAGAAAATGATTTAATGATAGGAAGCCCTCTGAGACGACGACTTCTTCCTCAGTCAATACTATCATACGACTGGCCTTTAATAAGAAAATGATAACAAAATTTGTCATTCAATACCGAACTCATTGACGAACTGATTGAATAAATAGTATTTTTTTCATCACTTGATATCAAAGTCATTGATGAACAGAGGGTTTGATTTCCAATTAATTTTTGTTATTATTATTTCTCTCTCTCTCTCTCTCTCTCTCTCTCTCTCTCTCTCTCTCTCTCTCTCTCTCTCTCTCTCTCTCTCTCTCGCATGTAATACACTCTCTCTGAGTCTGTAATGCATTATATTTTCATTATTAAAATGAAATTAAATGAAGACTTAAATGAAAATTAAATGAAAATCTTATTGAGAGCTAATCTCGACTTAAATGACGGATATATTTATTAATATCTATTATACGCCATATTATAGTCCCATATAAGTGATGGACATCTAATACACGGGTTATTAGTTTTGTAATGAAATCTATAATAAATTATTTTCTCTCTTTTATAGGCCTTAATATCGGATGAAATTAAATATATTTTTGTGTTTTGTTTTCAATTTGGATTCAAATATAATGTTATGGTTTTGTAATGAAGTGAACATTTATTAGTTTTCATTGATTTTTAAGTTTATTTTAATAACTATTTTATTAAAACTTATTTTTGACATTTGATAAACAAATTTTTGATATCATTTTTACGCAGAAATTACATCAAAAATTTTTAATAACTTTTGACATATATTTTCACAGAAATTAAAGTTAAAACTTTTGAAAATGTAAAACGAAATTCAAATCCATATGGGATTCAAATATTATGTTTGAATTCTTACATAGAAATGACATTTAATATAAAAATTTTCCATTAAATATAACAACGCTTTTTGATATGATATGAAATGAATGAAAAATGTGATAAAAATATAATGCTTTTCAATGAATATGTTTGCGAGCAATAAATCATTGGCTCTTAATATTTGAGATAATATTTCTCATCAAAATCTTTATTCAAATAATTAATTGAATTATGAAAACATTTTTTCAATGATATAAATTATTCTGAGTTTAAGGTGTATTTGAAATAATTATAATTCATGTCTTGTTTTGTACTTATTTGAGAGATATTTGTTCAGAAAATTGTGTTTTAAATACTTAATGTCAAATGAATTTCAAATAATAGCTATTCATATGAAATGAAACGCTTTTTGTGAAACTCATCAATATTTTAAGGAATATTAGATATAGTATTATTTCGAGCAATATTTGACCCAATTTTTGATACAGAAATATATCAATGAATTTATATTTGCATAAAATATATTCAATTAAGTCATAAATAAAGATAAAAAAAAGTTTCGAAATTCAATACAAGAGATAATTAGTAGAAAATTTGAATTTTTATTATTTTTTCACTTCATTTATAAAAGCAGATAATTTGGAGGCAAAAAACATTCGCTCATTTAATTCAATGCTATTTCCCATTGAAAACTACAGACATAATGACTAATATAATTGTAAGACTTTTTTTGAAGAATAACAATAAAAATGAAGGAATAGTTGTCTTAACAAATAATTAAGAGATAAGAGACGAAAGCGAAGAGATAATTGAAAAAGTAATAGCAGTTTTATAGCAGAAGATGTTCAACAGATTAGTGCAAAATTGACTAAAAAATTGTTTCTTTTTCTCTCTTTAATTAAGAGTTTGGTCTTTAATATACAGTGATATATATTGAGGAAATTCTATGCGTTTTTCTTCGTGTTTCAGGTCTTTATTTATGCGTAAAATAATTTTTTTTTTCAGCCGAAGATTACGTTTTTTTTACGCAACAGTACATCAAAAAAGGAAGTAATCATTTGTGAGGACGAGTTCGTGTGATTTGCACAGTCTTGTGTTCACTGTCTTCTTTTGGGCACTGGTTTACAATTGCATGCGTGAAATAATAGACGCCTTTCCAGAGGACAGACAGAGTTTTTTTTTTCAGAGATAAAGAGATGGTATTGAAATAAAAGTGCACAGAATTGCGACATAAGAACAAAAAAGTGCTTATACTGTATATTGGCTCTGGTGTCAGTCATACATAATGCCCAGTGCCTAATGTCGGTGCCCTAATGTCAATCGCATTGCGAGAAAGAGAGAGAGAGAAAAAAATATAATTTAAGTCTGAGTTATAGCACCGAAATGTAAGGCATTTGGTATTGACATAATAGCACCGGTCGTCTCAATAGTACTCTATCTCTCAGTCAAAGCTATGCCTCAAAAGATGTAAGACTTGAGTGAAAGTCAGACTCAAAATAATTGCATATCATTTCGTATACCGTATTATATAATATCGAAACACAAGACACTGGTATATTTGGTCTACCAGTTCTCTCTCTCACAGCACTGGGGGGTTATCGAGAAATTCACTCTAAAGGGAGAAAAAAATGAAATGCAATCAAACGGTGCAGACGAGGGCCAGACCTGAGAGACGCCTTTAAGGGAAAACCGGTTCATATAATATTAAGCGATTTTTTCAGTCGTCTCTCTTATTAGATATCGAAAGAAGGAATTCCTCTTTGAAAATGAACTTCACTTACAATATACATGAGTTTATATTTGGAGTCGAAAAGAGAATGAAACGATATTTCTCTTTAAGTTTAAGTATTTATGAAATTTTATTTAAGAAAAAAAAATTTGAGCAAAACTTTTGCATAATTTCTTTTTGCGTCAAAAATATAATAACGATTAGATTTAATAACAATTATTTTTTTGTTTAAAATATAACATAATATTCAATATATTGCATAAAAACGAATAAATTATTTTAATATTAAAAAAAAAGTTATTAAAAATGAATTACTTTTTTTGTAATAAAAATAATACATTCGTTTGAAATGAAATATATTTTTTGCAAAAATAACTTTAAAATATCAAACGTTAATAAAAAACTCTTTGAGATCTGTCTCACGAAACCAATTCGGGTGACAATGAAATGGGTTTTTATGTTATTTTACGTTTAAAAAATATATGATATTCAACAAAAATAGTGGCAATTTTTTTTGGCTTTAACTTTCAATTCAATTCAATGGAAAAGTAAAAACATTTTCAAAAATAAAAAAAACAATGAAAATAATAATAATAATAAAAGTTTGCTTAAAATCAATATACAATTAATGGGAAGAAAAATAAAAAGAGAGAAAAGAGAAAAAACGAGAAACAAATCATTGGAAACAAAAACTTAATTCAAATGAAAAAATAATGTTTTTTTTGGTTTTAAATTAAAAACTTCGTTAAAATCGCTTTGAGATCAATCGCTATCGAACTGGCCGTCGACGGGCACTAACTTGATTCGCTTGTGCTGTTTGGCGATCGGCTTCGGCAGTGAATACAGGGGTATGAAACTCGAGTAGTGGTCGACAGGCGTCTGGATTCGTTGACAGGAAGGGTAGCTCAACGGCTCGTGTCCTTCGGGAAAGAGAGAGAGAATGAGAGAAACAAAATATAAGTCGA
The DNA here is from genome assembly GCA_034700825.1 of Quadroppia sp. Gr-Ori-00064. Taxonomy (NCBI): domain Eukaryota; kingdom Metazoa; phylum Arthropoda; class Arachnida; order Sarcoptiformes; family Quadroppiidae; genus Quadroppia; species Quadroppia sp. Gr-Ori-00064. The sequence goes on along the minus strand of JAQIXR010000734.1, from coordinate 13,347 downwards.
AAAAAATTTTTGTTAAACAATACAAACAATAAGAGATATTGTGATCGAAAACGAGTGCTGAGAATCCATAGGAAATGCAATGGCATTCAAAAGGCTATTGAAAGTCAGTTTCGCATTGAATAACAGTTTCATTGAAAGACAAATGTATTAAAAAAGTGGGAAAAGACTTGTCGTTCAAAAACAGTGATTATGTCTATCAATGGTTAACGAAATTGTTCTCAAAGTTCTCAAAGGTATTCGCTTTGGAAAGAGAGGCGAAAATCAGAGGAAATGTGTTTCAAGACATCGATTATCAACGGAATAGCGGGCCTTACGGTACGGTCTCTCGGGATCGAACTCCTCCGGATCCCAGCTCTGGTCGGAAGTGGAAGTGTGCAGCTCGTCGTTGGTGGACGAGTAGCCGGAGGTGAGCGTCGTATACGACGTCGACTCCGTCTGCGACGACATCAGCGACTCTGGACTCATGTCTTCATACGAATGGAGATTATATTTCGTAAAAAAATTGGTCAATTTGTTCCTCTTCGCGACGCCGAAGTCGACCGCCCTCTGCAGTCGCTTCAATTTGTACGCCTCTTTGGTGTCGATCTTAACGAAGGACTTCGTCACCTAAAAGGACAGTATGTTTTTCAATCGCAGTCATAAAATCGCAATTTGTTTGTCAGAGAAAAAACATTTGTTTTTTAATTTACAACAGAATTGATTTACAAGAATAAAAAGAGTGTCTATCGATTCGATAGGAACAGGCCATCGACTAGTCGTCGGATGGATTACTAACTTCGAGGCCGACATGTAATTGCTTAATGTTCTCCAGTTCTCTCAGTATCGATGGAAAGGCGGTGAACGAGTTCTGGTAGAGGTCTAGCACTCGAAGGTTAACCAATTGGTCGAAACTCGGCGGCAAATATCGCAACTGAAACGAGAAGATGAAGAAGTGATTTAATGATACAGTGAATGGCAGATGTCTTTCGCTGTGAGAGATATACCTCATTGATCTCGACTCTGAGCTCTTCGAGTGACGTCAAGTCGCCGAAGTTCTTCGGCAGACACTGAAGACAATTCATACCAATGCTGAAGATGCGAAGACTCTTCAATTGACAGAACGACTCGGGAAGTGCTTTAATCATATTGCAGTAGAGGTCGAGCACTTCGAGCGCCGGCATACCAGCGCCGAAACAAGCGGGCAGTACTTCGATGTCGTTCTCGTCAAGTCTCAGCTCTTTCAGCGACCGATAGTCGATGCCAAACGTCTTCGGCAATTGTCTGATATTATTGCCATTTCGGAGATATTTTCGGCGCTCGGGTTCAAAGTTGACGCTCCCGGTGTCGACAAACACCAGTGCCTTGAGGTTTGCAAACGATTCGGGCAGTGATTCGATGAGATTACCGCTTATGTCGAATTTGGTTAACTTCTGGCACACGTCGCCAAAGCGCTCGGGAAAGGGATTCTCTCTCATCGTATTCGACTTCAGACACAGCTCTTCCAACTGTTCCATATCGCCGAACCAGTCGGGAAGTGGACTACAGATGCAATTGTTGTCCAAAAACAGTCGCCGCAAACGATTGGCTGAGAGAAGCGTTTCGGACAGGAATTCGATGCCATTCGAAGACAGCTCTAAGATCTCTAAGTGAGACAATTGGCCAAAAGTGTGTGGAAGTGCTTTGAGTTGATTGTGGCAGACATTCAAGACTCGCAACGATCGCAAAGAACCGAACGTTTGTGGCAACGAATCGATACAATTGTAGCTGAGATCCAATTCATGCAACTCTTGCAACTGTCCGAACAGTTCCGGCAGTGAAGACAATTGATTTTCATTGAGTCTCAACGCCTGCAACCGCTGTAAGCCATGGAACTGTTCGGGCAGTGTCTTCAAGCGGTTCCCCTGACAGTGAAGGCGCTTGAGTTGAGATAAGAGACACAACTCTTGTGGCAATTCATTCAATTGGTTCTCGTCGACGAAGAGCTCCTCCAAGTGGACCAATTGGTCGATATTCGGTGGCAGTGAAGACAATTTGTTGCCCATTATCGACAGTACAGTGAGTTGTGTGCACTTCAGCGCCAACTGATCCGGTATTTGTGTGATGTAGTTGTAGTCGAGTGACAGCTGTCGTACGCCATCGTATGCGTAGACGTCTTCGGGAACCGTTTGTCTGCTCTCGAGTTCGTAACACACTTTGCCATCAATGCATTCGTGTCTCTCAGCGGCTCTTCGCCGGTGTTTGGGCTCATCGGACGACTGGTCCGAGTCGTAGTCGTGGTTGGATGTGCTCTCGAGTGACAGCCGTTCGCAGAACTCGTCCAAAAGGTCTTCATTTTGTGCCATTTTGGGCCAAAATCTGCTAATCATTCGCAGACGTGACCACAAATCGACCGCTCGTTTCAAAGCGTGTTTGACTAATGAGAAACACAAACACAACGACCAATCACTGCACTCAACACTCATGTGCTCTTCAATGAGCGCCAAACCAGTGCTGACTCAACGCTATTGGTCTTTGAGTTTCAAATGTGTGCTTCAAATGCGTTCATAAGGTTTACGTTCAGGGGTTTGTCTGTATTCAAAGGGTGTGTTTGCTTTACGACTGGCCACTGACCCCACCAGCTCTAGACTATGGCACCCGATTAGTGGCCTCTGAGCCGAGTGACTATCGCTGATAGTGAGCGTCAATGATCTATAATAGGCTTTGGGTTTTAGTATTGTATTTATTGAATCAAAACTTGTTATCAAAAAAAATCAAAAAAAAATTTTAGTTTTTTGTTAAACGGCTTTAAAAGTGAAAAGATTTTTATTTACAAAAAACAAAAACTTTTTTTTTCTTCTCGTAATCAAAGATAATATATATTTTTCGTTATCAGTAATTTTCTGCCACTGTTTGCAAAATGCAAAGTTCACGCTTAAACTCCCCCTTAAGCCCCCTTTTTGTGTTTATGTGTCACACACTATGTGTGTGTGAATTTGGGTAACGCTTTCTGTGAATGACTGCTGAATGACGTATTGATATTTTTCAATGGCAAATGAGTTGTTATGGCAGTCGTACATAAAGTACGTGGAAAGTGAGTGCAAATGTTTTGTTTATAAATGACTGCTCAAAAGCGCTCTGTTTTCGTGGCGTACTTTACGGATACGGGGAAGACATGTCCTAAACATTGATGTTTACATAGACTGTAAAAATATCTGTAAATTACTTTTGCATTGAAACGAGTGTTATATAAAAAATGTAAACCAAAAGCAATGGTCTAAACACAACACTGATGTGTCTATCGCTCAATGGTTTCGTGTGATTAACGTTAAACTGAATGCAAAAACCAATTGATTATAAGTTTTTGTTTGAAATTCATATCAAAATTACATTTACTTTTGCATAGCATTTAAATGTGTTATTCCGTACACAAAGCGTATGGTTTCATATGTTCTGTGCTTTGAATTATTCATTAATTTGTGTTTTCAGTTAAAAAACACAATGTTTTAACCCATATATAAATGTGTTTTACAAATGATGTTATTTTAGTGTTGAAAAACAAAAGCAAATTTTTTTCAGTCCTTTTGTTTGAAAACAAATCGTTTTTTCACTTTTGCTTTTGAACTGAATTTTTGAGTTTTTTGTTTTGTTTTGAAAAACATTTTTTTTCGCCTAAAATCCAAACGAATAGACAATGGATTCGTCTGTAAGTTATTCATTGACTTTGTGTTTGTGTTTTGTCTTTTTTTGTGATTGATTTTTGCCTTTAAAACCCCCTTAAGAGTGAAGAGTCGATACCTCAGTCCCTGTCCGGCAGTCAATACGATGCCCAAAATCTGTCTGAAGAGTGGACTATAGTATCAGATGATGACAACGACGGTGTGGACGTCGATGAAGACAATCGACTGTCTGTTAAGGTTTGCCACCAATTGATTGCACCCTTTTTTACTGTAAAAATCCCCCCTTAAAGTCATGCCATAGAAATAGTTGTAATCTCTTAGAAACCATTGATTTTCATTGAGGTCTTCAAAGAGTTTGTTTGAAGTGAAGAAAAAGTTATTTTTTTGCAATCATTTTGTGTTTGCATTGAATTTCACTTTCAATTACACATTAAACGAGTCTTTGATTTGACATTTGATATGAATTTTATGCAAAACTTTCAATAAATTATATTTTCAAAAACATGTTATTTATTATTATTTATGATATTTTATATTTTAAAAAAATATCTCTAATTTTAATCGCCTTTTAATTTGAGAGAAAAAAAAGTTTTTTTTTAATAAAAATATTATTAAAAGTTTTGCTGAGAAAAAAAATGACAATATGTTTGCCATTGAGTTATATGTCTTAAGTCTATATTTGAAGACTTATTCTCAATAAAAATGCAATGAATTGACGAAAAAAAGTGATTCATGTCTTTCATTGCAATGAATTTGCTTTGAATTTGCGATAAATGTGTTTTGAAATGAAAACACAATTTAATTGTTATGAAAAGCGATGTTTGAGTTGAGTGATAGACACGTGCTTTTCGTGGCGCCTGTTATCACCTGCATGTGGAACTGGATTGGAGTTTTGAGTGGAGGCTCGGACTCGACCAGTGCTGTACAGTTAGGGTCTGGTGCCCTGAGATGAGATTGCCTATGCTATTAGACTCACTGTCCCATTGGCTGTGGAGATGGTTTGGTGCAGAACCACACCATTCGGTTATAGCAGACAATCGAGAGATTCAATGATTAGATAATTTTTATTCTTTGGGTTGTATTGAATAATCTCTTCTCGAAGACCACTCGACCTCTGAATGCAATCTTTGGTCTAAAACATTGGTCTCAATTCGAGTACAGTTTTTGTTATCAAATCGTTTTTACTGATATTGTATTGAAAAATGTCTTATCATTTGATACTAAAAATATTTTTTATTTGTTTAACATCTGTTGAATCCATTGATAAAAGGTTTTTGTTTCCGATGTGTTTTGTCTGTGTCTTTCAATGTAAAGGGAAAGTCGTTTTTTTTGGTGTTGACTTTTTGTAATAAAAATCTCATTTTCAAAACCAATTCATATCTGGAATTAAAGTCACAATTGATTTAATGATATTTTTCCTCAAAATTTATGTTTTTTTTTGTTGATAGCAATCAAATGAACACAATTTTGAAACTAAAAATTCATTAAATATTTGCGAAATAAATATTATATATATTTTTAGTCTCGAGTTCTTTGAGTTATGATTGCTTTGAATAGGTTTTTAAAAGTTTTTTTTTGTCTTTCTTACAAATGAATGACTAATTGGCAGACATTCCAAGACATGAATCCCTTGTATACACTGTTGTCTTAGACACTGAAATATGGGTCGATCTGTGTATAAAAAAAAACATGTTTTCCTCCCCTTAAGAGTTGTTTTCATTTAATAGATAATAAAAATTTGTAATTAATTTGTTGTTAACATAATTAAGGAGTCGTTCGACGAGAATCAAAACGATGGAGAAGTGCTTGAAGTGAGTGATGACATCAATAGCTGTGATGACAATCGAGTCAATGAGACAATCGAATCGCTGACCGAAACACAGGCAAAGCCCGACTCGACCAACAATTCTAGTGATATCGATGTGATCGAAGAGGATGAGGACGACAGCTCCGACGACGAGCTGTCGACGGCCTCCCTGTGCTCGAGCTCAGTCGTCTCGCAGATGTCTAACTTGAGTTTCCTGAGAGACCAGTACTTACTTCAGTCGCGTCTCTTGAATCCGGACTTCATTAACGAAGACCTGTCGGAGGCGTCGAGTCTTAACTATCGGGAGCTGAACACTGAGACGGAGCTGAGACGCGGGCCCCGGGCCTACGTGCACACGCCCAACACCGGCCTCAATGGCAAACTGAATCTCATATTAATACTGTCCGTGAGTACAGTCGTTGGGCTGGGAATCGGTAACTTTATCGGTTGGTCGAGCCATTGGAAACAGCACCGACACTTGTCGTTGGGTCAGGTGCTCAAACTCAAGCAACTGCAGGACGAGCTCGTGGTCTGTATGCAGAATCAGGCCAACAGAATACCGTTTATCGACGGCCCGGACTCTCAAGTAATGAGAGAGAAAAAATTGATTAAATGTTTTGAAATTAAATGTTTTGTTTTGTGTTTGACTTCAGGTCTGTTACACCGATAACGACTACTGGAGGGGAAAGTTCGAGACCCTGTTCTCGGAGAATAATGGACTGTTCGATGTCTTACAGAAAACTCAAGAACATTATCACTCAAAGGGAAACATCGAGAATATTATCTCCGATAAGGAGTGCGATAATAAGAGCGCTTCCGATGAGTTCCATAAACTAAGACTCGATTTTCTGGTCAATCAAATGGAATACTTGAAGGCATGTCATGTCAGCCATGGCTTCGAATCACATTCTCTTATGGTTTTTGTCTCATTCATAGGTCATGAAGAAGTTGGAAGAAGTGAAACATAAGGGCAGACAGTCTGAGCTAAGAGTCCAGGACTTGGAGGTCGAGAACTCGCAACTGAAGCTAAAGTTAGTCGAAGAGGAAGAAGACGACGAAGTGATCGTTAAGTCGTGGAACAGTCGAGTGGCGCTCCTCGAGAATGAGAACCAGGAGTTGCGGACGAGGCTTGAAGACGACGAAGAAGAGGATTCGGTGGTTTTGCAGCGAATGAACGACAAGATCGAAGAGTTGTTGACAGAGAACCATGAATTGAAGTCAGCGATCGCACAGTTGGAGGCACAGGTGGTTATGGTTGGCACCACTCCAAGTTCGCTGGCGTTCAGCGATGAGTATTCCGTGGCCAGAGATCAGGAATCCATTGCCAGCTCTAAGGGTGGCATTAAATTGGATTTATTGAAGCAAAGGATCAATCAAATGGTTATCGAAAACGACGAATTGAAGTCCACTATCGCTAGACTTCGCTGGTCTTACCCGCAGACCATTGAGGAAACGGATCACTCGGTCGAGGAAGAGGTGACCGCTGAAGACGAGGACGAGATTACTGCTGAAGAGTATTTAAAACTCGAGCAGCGGTTGAATGAATTGAAAGATCTGTTGACTTCAGAGCAGAACGAGTCGAAGAAATGGAAGGAAATGTATGAACAGTTGAAGACAAAAAGTGACGAAAATATTGAAAACTCAAAGAATAGTCAAAACAAAATCAATGATAGTTTTGATGAGAATATAATCTATGATTGGATTTGGAATTCGACGAATACCTTGAAAGAGGCTCTGATGAGCGGTTCCACTGTTGTCGGCGACCGACTCAAAGAGTTCTTCAACAAAATGAACAAAAATGAGTCGATGTTTTCGTCGCATGTCTTGAATGGCATAAACGCCACGAAATCCGTTATCTATGATCTGAATGTTCGACTGCAGGAGAAATGGCAAGAATTGCAAGACGTGAAGGCATTCGGTTTCGGCAACGAAAACATCTCGAATAAGATGTCGAAACTATTGGAACAGACTTTACGTAAACTACAGAACGCGGGAAACAAGTTGGCGTCAAAGGAGAAGAATATGAAGATTCGTTTCGAGCACTTCTCAGCGAAGGTGTCGAAACTGATCGACAATTTGGACAACAAATGGAATGATTTGTTGATTAAGTTATCGAAAGGCGCTTCGAAGGGATGGCCACAAGAGGACACCGTTCGGAGCAATTGGTTCTTCGAGAGAGCGAACAGTCGTCGCGAACAGCAAACCGCTGCCGATTCGGTCACTTCGGCCACACCTAAGCCGAACACGAAGACTACTGTCAACTCGAATAGGATTGTCGTCGAGTCGGATGTCGAGGAACCGGATGTCAGTAGTAGTGGTGGTGACAGCGGTGTGGAAGACATGGAAGACAATTGGTTTTTAAGGAAAGCCAAGAAACCAAAGCTTAACAGTAATTATGACTTTCAAAGACATAAATATCGGGAACGAAAGGCCAGATATAACGGACAGTTCGGTCAACGATTTGATTATGGTTCGGAACACTCGAGGCAGAGGTAGGGCCCCTTCCTACCCCTTGCCTTCCAGAAGGAAATGGATGTAATATTTTTTGTTCTCTCTCTGTCTTTCACTTTACAAAATGACATGAAATATAAATATATTTTTCTCTCTCATTGTATTTAAAGACCAATTAATGTAAATGCGATTCAACTCATAATTAGTTTCAAAGATCTTTTCAAAGCATTTGTTAATAATTTGTTTTTTGACCACAAATTCACAAATAATTTGTAATTAGTTTTCAGTTTTATTTTTGTTTTTAATTTAGTTTTTGAGTCAACGACGAGATATTTCTCAGATATTTTTGTGTTTAATATTTGAAATAAATTTTAAATAATATGAGAAAAAGTGTTTTAAAAATATTGTATTAAAATTCTTGTATGAAATTTGTGTTATATTTCAACTGTTTTTTCGTTTTTTAAAATATATAAAAAAGTTTTCTTTAAATATATTTTCAGATAATTGTTATATAAATGAAATGTTTTATCAAAAGTTTTGTTCAACAAAAAAAATGTGTATAAAAATGTTGTTTGAAATTCTCATTTGAAATAAAAGATATGATTATTAGATATGAAAACGAAATGTGTATTAAAATTGTTTTGTTTGACAAACGATTCAATGAATTGTATTTCAATTGAAATAATTTATTAAATGTTTATTTCGTTGACGAAAAATATTGTCATTTATTTTAACTGATAATTAATTTTGTTTTAATTGAAAAATGAAATTATTTTTCTCAATACCTGTGCAGCGAATGGTTTATGTCATTGATGTGTTGACGTACTTTATGAGCGATTCTGTGACAAGAATTCAAGCGTTTTTTCAAACCTATTGAAAGATTCAAATCTATTGGTCTTTTGATTCCGTCCACAAAAAGGCGTTGTTTTATATCAAAAGACAATTTTGAGCACATTTTAAGACAAAAACATTTTTTTTTCTCTTTCTTTGCATTAAAACTCAATTGATTTCTCATTTGAATAACCATTTGATTGAGCGATGCATTCGTTGACGATAGCACTGGTGGTGATTATGGCTATGGCTGTGGGTGTCCTGTATGTCGAGGGCAAGAATGTGACCGACGATGAATGCACTAAAATTAAGTCTTCGGTCGAGATGTGTCTCGCACCGAAGTGGGGAAAGAGTGACGGGGATGTGACTGTCCAGAAATGTTGTCAGGCCAAGAACAAGGCGTGTGTGTCCAAGGATTTGGTAATCAAAGAATCGTTTCATTAGATTCTCTTCACTAAAAAAAAGTTTTTTTTGTTTGTCTTTTTCTATGGCTATCTCTGAAGAGAGCCGTCGGCTGTGATTATGACGAGTTCTCTCTCACCGACGAATGCAAAGAAGTTAATGACACGAGCAAGATGTGCAAGGCCATTCTGAATACACCCTCTGAGGCATGCAAAGACGAGAAGTACCTCAAGTGCTTCAACGCGTCCACTCATCTCATGTCTGGCCAATGGCTGATCATTGTCTCCATTGTGGCCGTCATTGCCATTCAATTCCTTAATTAAATACCAATTTCTTAGCATTTATTTAAAGTTTTCATAATTTTTTTTTCAATAATTTTTTAATTAATTTGTGTTTTAATCAAATTTTTTGATGAATTTTTAATGAATTTTTTGCCCCCTTTTTTGCTGGCATTTCATGTATTAATTGATTATTTTTTTTTGCTTTCGTTTCATGTCTTAAATAAATGCGATTTTAAATCATTTTCTTATTTTTAAAAATATGTTTAAATATTTATTTTCATTTCAAACTGACTGTCCATTGGATGCCATCAGCCCTTCGGCGGCCCAAATGAACTCAAACCCAAAGGCATAGCGACTAATGGTTTTCCTCCAACGCCTAACACCTGTGGTATTGGTTAACTCCGAAGCTATTATTTTTCTGATTAATATTTCTCTCTCTTTTGGCCTTAAAATTCAAAAATAGATTTTTGTGTTTCAATCGATAAAAAGCGAAACAAAATTAACACTAAATTGTCTTTCAATACAATTGAGAGACAAAACAACAAAAGTATTTTGTGTTTCAGTTTTAAATTACAGTTTTTTTTAATGAAAGACTTTTTTTTAAAATCACATTTATTTGACCTCTTTTTTTGTGGGGAAATATGTTTTTGAAAATAATATTTCATTTTTTTATTTAAAGATAATTATAATAACAATAATAATAAACTGTTTTTAATTGAAAGTATTTTTTTGTGTTTAAAACAAAAATAACTTTTATTTTTACAAAAATAATTTTTTTTTGTCGTCAATAAAACAATGGTTAAAATGTTTACACCCTTTTTTTGCACCTTTTTCTAAGGGGTATAAATTATTCTGTTTATTATTTATTAATTTTGTATATAAAAAAGTGTTATTAAATGTGAAATATATTTTATTTAACAAAAAAAAATTCGGTTTATTTTCATTCAGTTTTTTTGCTGTGAATTTAAATCATGAAAAACGTAAAGAATTTCAGCGAATATTTGTATTCAATTTCATCGATGATTTTGATAATTATTTTACACTGTTATCAATGCTTTGAAACACACGAACCGACCAAAGAGGCGCTCAAGTGTCTCATCGATGTCTACAAACGGGAAGAGTTCGCCAAATGTGGCGAACATTTGACTCTCAAATGGCATCTCAATGACGAGGGTTATCATGATTTGAGACAAAAGTGTTGTTCAATATTTGATTTGTTCGCCTGTGTTGACCGACTGGCCGAAAGCCACTGTTCGGCCCTGGAGTACCAGCACGTGTACAACTACCAGCGCTGGACCATCGACGCCGCCAACAGTGATGAATGCAAAGAATATCAATACATGTCCGACGAGTGTTCGCCTGAGTTCACCATGAGTTGAATTCTTTGAATTATTCATCGATAAAAAGGGGTGAAGGGGTTCAAAGCACTCGACGATTCGCTACTAATGTATTGAATGCTTTTATTTCTCTCTCTTTTTGAATAACAGTTTAATTGCTTTTCAATTAATTAAACAAATATTTGTTCGTTAATTGAAATCAATTTTTGTGTTGTTTTTTGTGTTTTATCTCACATTTGATGTGAGAGAAAATATTTTATAACAATCGCTGAAACGGTTTGTTCTTCGCGTAATCGATAACTAAAGAGCATTTATATTAGTAATAATAAACTGAATAAATATTTATAAGCCTTTAGTATAGCGTAAAATAAATAGCATTATATAAGCGCTTATAAACACTGCGATCAATAAAATTATTATAAATATATTTCTCTATATCTTATTCAGCGTTTTTTTTCGTGTCAACTCGAAAGTGAATCTCATTTTATTGTATTATAATATAAAATAAAATTATTTTTTGTAATAATCATAAGAAATAAATTGCTTTTTAAAAAAAAATTAAACGAAAAATATAATTGATTTTAGTATTCATTGATTGAGTGATAGATAGAATATATTCTTCACTTTTGATCTTTCATTACTGAGAATCTTATGCCTAAAAATAGTGTTTGAAATACTGTTCATACGATAAGACGATAACAACTAATGTATCGAAAAATATTTATTCGATTTATTTCTGATTGGGTTTTATATATGTATTAAATGTTTCGTTTCATTTCATTTCGTGTCTCTCGTTTTTGGACGCATTTTTTCCCTTCGTCTGACATTTGGCACAATATTTAATTACTGTCTGTCCAGACAGTGGTGAGCATACTGTCCGCATCTCTGCCCCCGGTTATAGGTCTGACAGATCTAATCGAAAAAGACATTCAATTTTTTTGTTTTGTTGGTAAACATTGAATAAAAAATACTTTTTATTAGAAATTTTGACAAAAAATTTATATATATTTTTTATAGTTAGCAATAAATTCTGTTAAACAAAGAATCGATTTTTTTGATACAATAACTGAATGTATATTTGACTGAAATATAAGATAATTCTTTGCAGTCATTCAATGGGCAAAGAATTGTCTGAAACATTATATGTATTTATCTTTAAAACAACATTTGATATCATTTGTATCATAAGAGCCAAAAGAACAGAGTTTATGGAAAATAGATATTATTTTCATTTCATTGAATATAATCTAAATATAAGTTAAATATATTTTTGTTTCATTCATACGAGACATCGATAATAAGTGGTGACGAGAAATGACACAAAAAAAGCAAATGTAAAACAAAACGAAAAAAAGTGAAAAGAATTTATAATTGAATAAAAGGATCAAAAGATTACAAAAGATAGACATCTGTTTGGAAAGGACTGTTGAAGTAGTGATTTGTGGTATAAGTTATGTTTTTTTTGTGTATTTCGACAATCATTTAGAGCTGTATTCATAACGAAAGAGACTATACGTTAAGAACAGATGCCATAAGATTATGACAAATGTGGCCAACAATTGAAATGCCAATTCGTTTCCCACCATTCAAGCCATGGTTTAGGTCTTGGTGAGTGCCTTCTTCTGGCGCATACCTGCCATGAGATGAGCAAGAGCAATCGGTTAAAATAAATGCATTTCTTTAATTAAATAATTTTAATTATTTTTAATTAAGGGGTGTCTTGTGTTTCAATCGTATCCCCCTTTAGCTTACAAATGGTATGCAAATGAATGTCAAAATTGTTTTCAAAATCAAAAAATAGATTTTAATATTCATATAACGCATATTCATTTGAAAGTGCGCCTGAAAAATGACCCTGAATTTGATGGATTTTTCAATTACAAACCCCCTGTGAGTTGTGCAGTGAATGTGAATAATGAATAGAAATATTATATTAATTCAGTTGAAAAATACATATATTTTTCTCATATTATATAATGAAATGAGTTTTTGAAAAACTATATTCAAGTCATTGATATCGCATTTGCTGTGCTGTTTATGTCAGTGCTAAAGGAACTGGATCTCCTAACATCTTGATCATTAATCATAAAGGAGTTAATTTAGTCGTTGAATAGGAAAGTGTGCGTTATATGTGTGACTCTCAAAAGGAAAGTATGATTTATGAATATCTAATATGAAATCAATAGCTTTTTGTTTGCAACTGCAAAGCGATTCGTGTGTTGTTTTTTGCTGTCAATACCTGCGATGATCTGTCGTGAGATGAACTTGAACACTCGGAACCATGCGTCTGACATCTCCCGATTGAACCGCTCTCCCAGTGTCTCCCGGAGTGCATAGCGCAACGAATCCCACAGTTTCTAACAATACAGAGAAGAATATAAGCGAAAGGAAAAGAGATTTATTGTTTGATACATAACATCGACGCCAAGACTTAAGGTGTCTTTTATTAATAGTTTTACGTCTATTATAGAGATATTCAATACACAAATGAAAGTGTTTTTTCTTTGCACTCGTTTTTTATTCGCGCACAAAACTGTTTTCAATATTCTCTCTCTCTCTCTCTCTCTCTCTCTCTCTCTCTCTCTCTCTCTCTCTCTCTCTCT
>JAQIXR010000733.1:0-20511 GCA_034700825.1 Quadroppia sp. Gr-Ori-00064 | reverse complement strand
GAGAGGAGAGAGAGAGAGAGATTTTAAAAACAATCCCAAAAAGAGTTATATTTTGAAACTACTCACGATTTGTACCATTGAGTGAAGAACAGGAAATTATTAACTTTTTTATATAAAGTTTATGTTTATTTTATTCACATTTTCTGTATTTAATGGATTTTTACAAATATTTCTCATAATATTCTCCAAATTATATCGTTTTTAATTATTTTATTCTATAATTGAGTTTAACTTAAACTTAGTTTAAACCCTTAATTGGCTTCACATTCATTAGTAGTTTTTGTCGAATAAATAAATTTTAATTTATATAAAGAATTCATAAATTCTTTAATGAAATTATCTCTAAATATATAATCAAATAAAGATGAATGGAATTGTTTTAACCAAGGTTATAAACATTTTTAACACATATCACTCAAGCATTCATTAATGAAATTATAATCTTTAAGAAACATATAAATATTATTCTCTATTGTCTTAAAAAATATTTATTTTTATTTATATTTGACTTTGATTTCAATTATTGACAGCTGTTTTCAGAGCCAAATAAATGATTACAAAAACTTTAAATGTTTATAACATAAAAATTCATACAATTTTTTTCGCTTGAATTATATTTCTATTCATTCATTTCAATTGAAAAATAAGAGAATATTATTCAACAAATACTTATGCATAGAATTAGTCAAGAATTATATTTAGAGACGACTTTATATGCGATTTTGGCCACAGTTTTCATATAATAAGTGCAATTCATTTGCATTTAATTACAATTTTGAGTGAATTTTGTTTTTTATATATTTTATACGCTATTCATATGTTTAGTGCTTTGAGAATGTGCTTAACTTTGCATTCTCTCTCTCTCTCTCTCTCTCTCTCTCTCTCTCTCTCTCTCTCTCTCTCCAAATGCAATGTAAGCACAAAATTAGAGAATTTTTTGAATTATTTATAAGAGTTTAGAGCAATGTTTAAAACAAATTCTTTAAAACTCTTTTCTTATGATTTGTAAACAATATGTCATTTAAAACATAAGCACAAAAAATATCAAAAGAATTGTTATTTTTTATCTGAATTTGCAAAAGAAATATATTTCAAAATTATTCGGTCGGAAGACTTGAACTGAGAGACAAAACTCTTTTGTATTGAATACAAATATATATTATTTATTCAATATTTTTCTTATATATAAATAATATATTTTTATTATCTTTGAGTAAAGAAATTCTGAGAAAACAATATTTATTTAGTTTTAAAATTAAATTCAATTTTTTACTTCACGTATGAATAATGTTATTGAAGTGAATAAAAATTATATTTCTTTGTATTTATGTTTAAGATTTCATTTGTGAAGAGAAAATATTTGTCAATAAGTTTTCTTTTCTTTGATTTTAATTTCAAAGAAATATTTTTTCACTCAAGAAATATATTATTGAATAGATGTTAACGAAAAAAGATTTATGAGAAGAGAGAAACCATTTAATGATTTGTTTGCTGAAGACCTATAATAACAATCATATGAATAGCTATAATAATGACGAAATTGAAAGTGATGTCTGTCTAACACATCCCTGTGTCGAACATATGAGAATTGCCGACAATGTAATGCCTGAGCACAGGTATGCCGGTGTGTGTGCGCCTCATGTATTCGCACAGATATGAAAATTCATAGACGATTCTACACTTGAATTGCAATTTCATATATAATTCGTCACTAAATATACACAAAACGCTATTTTAATAATACGTTTCACCGCAAAAGTGCTGCAAAAGTACAGCCAAAGCATAGCTCAAAGCAAATAACAAAACTGTGCTCACAATCACAGGTATACAAAAACACATGCAAACAGTGAGTGCTCTTTCTCTCCAACTATCTCTCACTGGCCTCCCTATCCTCCGACTACTAAACACTGCTAATACTAGTGTTCTCATACCTTTCCAGAGAAAATCCTAATTGAAAACCTGGTCCACCGCAAGCCCAGTGACAACTGTGTGCACACATGAACATTGTATGTGAGCTCACGAATGGCATACCATACCCCTTATCCCTTGCATTCCCTGCGTTTGCCTTATTGTTGATGAGAAAAATAATAGCAATAATAGAATATATACAAAAATATACAAAACATACATTGAATATAATGTTATGTCTGATCTCTAATACAATAGCAGCAAAAAAATATGAATTTCTTTACATTTTTCTCTTATTATATATTTTTCTCATGTTTTTCAATAGATATGTGAGACTCGAGTCGTCTCTCTTTTCATATCTCTATTCATACAAATGAATGTCTAGAAAATGTATTGAAAATAATTGGAGGGAATTGAAGGGAAAGGGCACAGACTGTTTGTAATGTGTGTGCACAACAACACACAGCTATTATATGCATATCTATTGATTGAATTAGTGTTCAAATGATGTTTTGAATCACAAAAATCATTCCTCTGTAATAGTTATGATATTAAGTATGAACTGAACTGAAATGAAATCATATGATAGTGTTGTTGATTGTGGTGTCAGACAAAACATACCACACATACTGTACATCTGAACGTGTCATTTGTGGAGGGCTGGCATTTTTGCTCCTATGTCTAACCCGCATATAATGTCATGAATTAATATATGTTTTCCATTTGTGGCGAATATTATGTAATAATTAAATTATAAGACATTTTTGTTCACACAATATCACACGACACGACATACCTGTGCACTCACTCACACCATTGCATACCAGGGCTGAGTAATTGCATTATTGCAGTAAAGAAGAAAAATTGAAACTTATTCTCGATTTACAGCTCTTTGAGAAAAGAGAGAAAAAATTTGTTAAAAATGATTACTTAGTTTTGAGAAAATTGTTATCTCTTTATATTTTTTTTTGTCATCTCTTTTTGTATACCTTATTCTCTGTGCTATTAATATAAAAATAAAAACACATTTTTGAACAGCAAATGAAAAAAGCATTTATTGAAAACATTTATTTATGATTTTTGTTATTTTCTTCGGACGAAAAGATTAGTTCACTCTTAAAAGAGATGTATTTTTATGTTTGAGAATATATTCTCAAATAGTTTTTAAGATTTAAATACGAGATATTATCCAAAAAATACTGAAGTTTTTCAAAAAATATATGCTTTGAAATGTTTTTTTTTTGTGGAGTCTTTTCAGAGCACTGGCAGAACTGAGGACGACTACCACCAGTGCATACAAACTATGAAGGCATGGATGTAATGGCAAAAAGCCATTCATTTTATCCGATAAATAGTTGTGTATTTCATATGAAAAACTCATAGAAATAGTCATAAAGTAATTAAGTTTATTATAGCAATCGATGAGATGAAAGAGCGGACACATCTATGAGGCATACAATGAATTTTAATGCTTATGCCATATAAGTCATACACTGTAAGAAGTGTCATCTCAGCCCATACCAGAGCCATACCAGTGCTCTTCATACCGGTGCTCAACAATCACTAAATAAGAGCCACAACTAAATACATGCGACAAATAAAAGCATTAATTTCTATCTCCATTCAAATGAAAGCCAAGTTTTTAACAGTAGAACACAATTAGCTTTAGAGTTATATCCAATCTATATGTCCTAAGTTGCCGGTGCTCTCTCCCTCTCCCGCTGTTCACATCTGGACATTTAAATAAGTGTTGTCCCTATCCTTCCCTGTCCTCTACTCTACCCATCATTTTATTGTATGGCAAAAACTTTTATTATTGTATGTTTTCAGAGATATTTCACTTTTAGTTATACAAAACATGGCTTATCTGTTCCACAGACAACTGTCCCCTCTCTCAGAGCACCACCAGATAATCAGCCCCTCATTCAATGACTATCTCTGACTTTGAATGTACTTTTTTGGGCTTACATTTATGGTTAGAATTAGTAAAGGGAAGGGAAGGCAAAGGAAAGGCAAAGGGGGGAAGAAGTGGGAAAACATCGCTTAATCCTATGACAAATATCGGGCCAATAATGCCATATCCAAAGCGGTAGAGCACCGGCACCTAAATGTAGTTCACTGGCCATGCCTTCTCATAGATGCCCTTACGAGCGCTTTAGCTGTGAAACAGGAATGTTATGAACGGCCGCCCCATTCATATGGCTGTGCACTGGAGTTGTTTGACTGTTAAGACTCGTATGAATTGAACTAAACTTCAGTTTTGTTTCAGACTTCGCAGTGAGAGCTGAATGTGTTGTTGGACTTCAGTTCACATACAATACAAATAACTTCTCATATGTTTTGAAAGCAGTTTTTCTTTAACAATAATTTATTTAAACAAAAACTTTTTTTTTAAATTTATTTTATTATTATTTCAGTAAAACATTGATTCAGTGATTCAGTGAAGACTTTGTCAAACGTTTGGATCAATTGCTGAAATAGTTTTTGAATGGGATTTATGTGAACATAACTATTGAAAGACAATTGTCTGCCTCTTATGAAGTGAAAACTTATGGTTTAGTGACTATTCGTGTGTTTAATTGAAGATAAAAAACACTTTATTTGTTGGGATATTTGAACCAAAAAGTGTTGACAATTATTGATACCATAACCAGAGATAGCAAAGTGTGTGCGATATATAAACCCATTGAAGAAGTGATAATTGATTTCCTGTACTCTCTATCCATCGATTGAATCCATTTCCACACAAACACATCACTTGATTTCAATCTGAGGTAAGCATTGAATTGATTTGTCTTAAGAAATACCTGTAATGAAGTGTTTTGTTGAAAGAAAATAATTTTATTCAAAAGTTTATACAAAAAAAATATTAAATTTATAGCTTTATGTCAAACATATAAAACATTTTTTATCTTAATCTTCGCTAAAGTTTTTTTTAAACTAAAGTCTAATTTATGTCATTTTTTCTCTATCTGTGCCGAAGACCATCTCCTCTCAAAAAAATAACTTTCTGCCCCTAAGTCCCCCTTGAAAGCAAAGTTAAGCCGTCTCCCCATAAACGAGACTTTCAATGAAATGTTTTTAGGTTTTGAGTGAAAAAACTTTTACAAAACATTTCTCTCTATCTCTCAGTCTCTCCAATAGTATTTATGACCATTGAATGCAATACTGAGAAGTCGTCTCATAACAGACCACACATTCCTCCCTATCATATCATTTAAGGGTAGACTAAAAAAGATATATTCATTACAAGTTTTGGAGATTTTTTTTTGTTTTTGCGTAAGTCTTGTAATGTTATTCAAAGACTAACTTTTTGACAGTAAAAATACATTTGTTATTCACTATATATTTCATATGAAATGTAAAAAAGTTTTAAATATTTTTAACTCATATTTTATGAAATATGAAGTCATGAAAGAGACGAATGAATATGTGTTGCGATTATAAGTCATATTTGTTTTGTTTGCTTTTTATTCATATGTTATGTAAAGTAATGTTTTTTAAGGAAACTTTTTAGTGATGTTTAGCCCAAAATTTTTTTTTTTCATTTTATTAATGTTTATCAATGACTGAAACGATAAGAAAAGTCATTCAATTAGTCAAACATAAGTTTTTTTTTTGTTTTTTTTTCGTTTTATATTTTCTTCACAACAATTATTTTATTTGTTTTGCATTGAGATCACAATCATAGAGAAGATGTCAGACATTGAGACATGACTTTCATATAACATATTTCCGTGAATTTCATCATAAATGTTACAAAAAAACTGAAGACAAAAAGTAGAGTAATATATAAAATGTGTTTTTCTTTGTTTTTATCCTTTATTTCATGTCATTGAAGACAATTAAATAGAGTATCAAAAAATATGTTATAAAAAGAGTCGATTGAGATATTGGCCGCAAATATGCGATAAAAACTAAATTATGATTTGATTTATAGATTTGTTTTTGTTTATAAATTGATTGTTTGTATGTTTTTTATTTATGGCCTTTAAATTCAATGAGAAATTGATTGCAAATATATATATATATATATAAATGGATTCAAATTACATAGGAATTGTGATTCCAGAGAGCAATGAATGGCTAAAGCCTTGAGTTCTGTAATACTTTTTGAGTCGATAATCAAATTGAGTTCAATTGTTCGCTTTTATTGTTGTTTGTGATACAAATACATACAAAACTCAGTAGTATTGGGGCTGTGCTCACGGATCGCATACCGGAATAATTATTCGTTGTATCTGAAGAAGAAGAAGAAAGAGGAATTGATGGCAAAGTTAGCCATTATATGTGTCTCTGATTCTCACACTTTTTCTGTAATACCAATGAATATAATATTATTTCATTATTATTATTATATTATTCTTTTGTGTCTATAGTTTTGTGATCAGTCCCTCTCTCTGTGTGTGTGAGTGTGTGTTGTTGTTGGGGCTGAGAGGACAGTGAGGTTTTTTTTTGTAATGTATATGTATGCACACATACACAGGGATGTTCTCGAAGTCATTATGAATTTGTGCTGTTATTGTGCTTATAATGCAATTGCAATTAGTTGTGGACGTTATCACTATAGACAGTCACGTTTGAGCCCCTGGCGGTCGGTCCTCAATGGGCACTCAAACGAAAGAGAATCAGTCGTTCGTTTTGCTGTGATCTTTTCAAAGGGGGACCAAAAAAATGTTCTCTCGCTTTAAAAGCAGAAAATTATTTCTCAGACACACAAAAAAATTACAAACTTTTTTCTCTCACTTTCACGAATCCAATGATATTTTGTTCCTTAAGTATTAATAATGATTTTTTACGTTCAAAAACTACTTTTTTTCTACTTCTTTGCAGAACCTGTAAGTTATGGCTAATAGTTATTACCTGAAGAGAATGATCTCCTAATACATATGTCCCCCAACTATAGCCCCCATTTATTTAGTGTATACAGTGTTGCCGACGCCCACTACCAGTGCTTTTGGCTCTTATGGTAAAAATCTCGTAATGAGTATTGCATATAAATGTTATAAACGCCATAACAGACCGTCCGGTATTCACTCACACACCAACCATACCATACCATACCAATGCCTGAGGCATAGGGAGAAAAAAAATTTGTAATCTCTCTTAATATTTGCAAAAACGTTATTCTCATATTCGCTGTGTTTTTCAATGAAGAAGAAAATGTTTAAGTAATGCAATGTCTGGTCAGTAAGGGATAGGAATATGAAGAGTGAACTCATCTTCTCTATGAGAGCGGATTTTCCCACGCTTTCAAACGTTTACATTTTTTGTGAAGACTATAGTCGAGTAATTTCGCCCAAAATATATTGTATTTATATTTATGTATTTATTTAAGAAAAGAGATCTAAAAAAATTAAAACTTTTTTCTTCTGTTTTTTTAATCTCAATCATTGATATCACGAAATACCTGTGCTCTGAAATACTGGTTTCGATGCTATAACTGATTAGAGACTCCTTTGGAAAATAAAACATAAAATACAAATAAAATAAAGGCTTTTATTTTTATTTATTCTTTGTGCTTACAGTCAGGTAAAGCACCTGCAGATTAAGATAGAAAAATTAATACATAATTTTTTGGGGCATTATTTTCAGACATGTTATGCATATTATAATTATTTTACACAGAAATTAACATTTTTTGTCTCACTATTGATATTACTTTCACATAATTTTTCATTTTTTCTAATGTTTTAATAATTTTTTTTCACAAAAAAATGATTTCATTTCATGTAATCATAAATCACAAGAAAAAACTTTTTCATTTCAATCAAAAGTTTCAGATACCGGGGCCGGGAATTACGTGCCCCTATGTCTGGTGTGGGCGTTTAATATACACTCAGATGATATAAAGTGTTTTTACTTTTGATTTTTTGCTTCTTTTTTACCCATTTTTCATACACTGATAATTATTTTGTTCATTTATTTTCTTAATAACAAATATTTTGTTTTACTTTTGTTTTACAACATATTGTTGTCTATAAGACTGCAGACGAAAATAATATTACTATTAATTATGTATTTAAACGACAGAAATAACCCTTTTTTCTCAATACTCTATTAAATAATTTTATTCAGACGTGAGTTGAAGACTAAATGTCGGTTAATATGAGTTCAACAATAATATTGTGTATTAAAAAAATATATTATTTATAAGAAAGAAAAACATAAATAAAAATCTGATTTAAATATTATTGAAGAATATCTGCTATTAATGAGCAGATGATTCGCATATTTAAAGAGTACCCATTGCTTAGGCGCTCAGACAGGTTTTGGTGTTGGTTATGGGCTAGGGATGGTTGGGTATTATGTACACGAGGCTGTAGGCATGGGATAGCCATTCATGCTTTTCTTAAACTGTGTGCACTGTTGGGTTCGGCACTGGTTTTAAGATATATTGCCATCTATTCATGTGTTGGTCCGTAACCAATGCATACTTCGTGAATCTGGTCATGCATTTGGTGTATGTGCTCAGTGTTGGAGTCATAAACATTTTTAAAAAAATTTTATTATTTTTTTGAGCCCCTTTTGCACTCTTCTATCGCCTGTGCCTTAAATTTAATATAAAAGATAACTTATTATATGCTATGATTGAAAGATGAGTTAAAAAACTTTATTTTGCTTTTCATTCTTAAAGGTCGAGCACTCGCTATACCGGACTCTAATTCACTACAGTCTATGCCAGTGTTAAAAGAGACCATTTTTTTGTTATTATTATTATTATGAAGTGTTTGAAAGTTTTATGAAAAGAAGTGAAAAATTATTTTTCGTTTTCACTTCGATCACAGAAAATGAAAAATAAAGACAAAGTATAAGAAAGTGTAGAAAAGTTTTTTGGAAACATTTGTTTTGTGATTGACTTAACACTGAAAACATTTTCAAGTATAATTCACTTTTTTCTGTCTAAACCCCCTTTCCATACGCTTTTTAAATTATATTTATGTATTTTTCACGTATATTGCCTTCCCTTTGGATATCACCGCCTATTAAGCACTGGACAGAAAAAAAAAGATTTTTCTCTTCTTAAATGGTTTTTACATTCTTTACAAGTATTTAAAAACAACTCCTTTTGCATACGAGTTGTGTTTTGAAGATTTTGTTCACAAATTATAAAAATCTTTTCTTCACTAAAAATACCCTTTAATAAGAAAGAAAAATAATTTGTTTTTTATTATTTGTGTTCTCAGTCTTTAAATAACATTTTTATGTTTCCATTCATTCAAGACATGACTTCTAATGTCACGTTTGCTATAATTTCGTACAAAAATTATTTCTTATTATATATGCAAATATAAAATCATAGATAAAGAGAAAAAACTAAACGATTTTCGTTTCATTTAATGATAATATTTATTGAGTCTTAAGATATTTTCTGATAGAATATTCAAAATGCCTTTTCAGCCCCTTATCTGCGAGTGTATATGTGTTGAGAGCGAAGTTGTTGTAAATTTTATGGGAAATATTGACACAAATTTGACATTTCTATTGTCACTTAAATTAAAGCCATTCTCTTGTCTGCACTCTCTTTGCATTTGTTTTATCTCTTCATTGCATTTGAGGCACAATTTTTTGCTTTCGACCCCCTTTTGGGCGAAAGAAGCCATAAATATATTGCAAATGCAATGCAAGCGAAGCATTATTTGTAAAATCCCTTCACTTTTCTCTCTCTTCTTAAGTGTTTCGGTGAAAAGATCCGCATTAAAGACATGCAATTTGAGAGCATAACAAAAATTGTTTAGCATTGGAAAGGCATTGCAAAGGCACTGGTAGTCCAATCGACACAGTATTGAGTGAATGCCTCAAATTTTAAGTCAGTGAACAATTTGTGTGCTATAAAAATGTTTTGGACTTTCAATAGATTTATATGTGTTTTGTGTTTATAAAATGCTTTTAAGGCTCAATAGTTTTGGTTTACATCCATCCCTGTGCACACACTGTGTATGTCTGGTCCTGTTGTTGGGGTTGACCACCAAAGTTGGGACGTCTTCACGCAGTACACGATGGAATGCCATGCTTTTTGGCTTAATCTCTACATCCCATTAGGCGTAGGCATAGATAGGGGACAGGATTTGAAGCAAAAAAGTATATACTTTTTCAACACAACAGACATTAAATGCTATTATTAAAAATGATAGCCATTTATGAGTTATACCTATCTCTCCATAACTAGAGTTGAGTTGAAAAGTCATTATCGATAGTCATTGAAATTATGTATTCATCGCAACAAACATTTCTTCACTAATCTATTGAATATTTTCTTCTCACTCGCTCTCACTATCAGTCAATGCCTACCGGAGCTAAACATGAATCGAGAGTGTATTAAATACTTTATATAGTTTTTGGCATATTTTATATAACATGAGATTGAAGGCCAATAATAACAATTACCAATAAAAATATTATGTTTTCTTCACTCAAATGTTCACTACTCGAGTGAATCGACGAATGGTTTGAGAGAGAAAAAAATCACTTTTCATATAGTCTTCCATCAAATTCATAGACCAGTCGTTTAAATGTTATTCTTCTTGAACTGCAAAGAGAGTGAAAAAGCGTTTCATTTGTAGAGTAAGAGAAAGAAAGACTCGAAGAATGTTTCGCTGAATGTTTCATTGCTTGCTATTTAGGGTTTGGGGGTTTACTCCCATTCCTTTTCAAATGCACAACACAATAGCCCTGTGCTCTTCATATACAGGAGAGAAAAAGTGCTTCAATTGTATGAAATGATAATAATGGCTATGAATATTGAGAGGAGAATATCGTAAACTATACGGATGTTTAGGTGGAAAAGTTAATACCAAGGTATTTGTTGAGGGCTAATAATGTTTGGAATATTTTCCACTGACTATCCTATCGCCCGTTCCTTAAGGCTTAAGCACTGGCAGGTATTTGTAGAGTGAAATAATGAGAAAAGAAATAGTAATTTTTCACATGAAAAATATGTCATCCATTCATTCATTGCTTTATTAGCTTTTCATATCATTAATTGTTATTAGTTTTTATACCCACAGTATATAAGCACCTGATATATACACCAGTGCTATCTCAACGTAACTATAATGACAACTAAAGTGTAAACATTAAGAAATTAAATCAATGATAATAACTGAGCGGTTAAATAGGCAGCAATCAATTCGTTGGGTGCGGCCACTGCCGGTGCTCTACAATTTAATTCTGGGCACTCACTCAATATACCTGTGCTCGAAAGTATATTTTCCTACTCTACCTAACCATCAATGCCTCTAAAAAACGTCGTCGACGTTTGGCGTTGAATATAATGAAATGTATTTTACAATTCATTCACACATTATATTCTTGTGTCGTTCCCTTCACTCAGTCTTTGCCTTCAATTATAATATCCACAAAAATCTCACTAAACATTAAACTCTATTATATTAGAGATCAATAATTGCGGAAATACTGTATAGTTGTGTTTGGTATGCATTTCTCTCTATCGTTTAGTGCGTTGGCACTGTTGGCTTAGGCCTGTGCGCGAACAATACCTAATATTCTTGGTATATATGACTGGATATTCTGTAGATATTCCATAGTCATAAAGTCAGAGCACAACCAAAAAAATATGTAATTTTCAGATCACGCACAGCACAGCACAGGCACTAAACTATGGTATCCCCAAATGCTGAGTCCAATATATGCTGAGCAGAGCACCGATACCTCACAATCATTATATAAGAGTCGCAATTGATTTTTCTTCACTTGTTTTTTATGTGAATAAGTTATAAATATAATATATTTCACGATTTATTGACTGCACTAAAAATTCTTCAATAGATTTGACGAAAACTTTGTTTTAAAAAATAAATCCAAAAAAACAAAAACAATTTTTTGAAGAAAAAACTTTCTCTTCAATCAATTTGAGATAACTTTATAAACACATAAAAATACAGTAAAAAATCGGAATTTGAGTTATGTTTGAAATACAACATCAAAACTAATGCCAAAAACAATAACAATAAATATGTTTTGGATATAAAAAGTATTTCAAAATTTATTTATTATATTAAATACTATTTCGTATATTATTTTTGATGTCTTTCTCTTCTCTTTGATGTCATCGAAAGATTGTGTAAACGAATCTCAACCGAAATATATATAAAAATGGCATTAAATGAGTAAATGTTTTGTTCGTGTTCTCCATTTAACAGCACTGGTATGGGCCTGGATGTGAAATAGTGTCACAATTTAGCAATTTTTTTTCTTTTTTCTTTGCCTGTGCTCTATAGTCTCCTATGGGTATCATTAGCTCATCTCTTATTCTCCCGTCTCTGGCCCCCTTTCCCCTTAATTTTCTGATGAGAATAAAGAACATAACATAGGATTGAGTGCACAGAGAGTTGGGTAACAACGCCTTCATGAAAAAGAAGAAAAAAACACAGAGAAAAAGGGAAAGAAGTATATAATTCTCAGATATGGCTTTCCTCTCCTTTTGATACAGTGTTTTTGTTTCGCTATCTATCAATATCTCATCCTCTGATGCGAGGAACTGGAGGTTTATATGTTTGTAGTATGCATTCACTCTTCACATCAGTTGTTGTCTAAAGATATGTTGTAGTGATATGTGTGTTATATATCCATCCCTAACACCAGCCCTAGTATCACATCAATCGACACAACACTGAGTGTTGTCTTATAAACAATTATTAATAGTCGTTGAAATCGATATTATTTCACATTCAATGTCAAACTCATCCGCATTTAAATGAAGATTTTGAGCGACTGAAAGACATTTGAAAAGATCGTTAACTTATAGGAAGTCATACATAAATAAGACATTGTTTTTGATCAATAACTCTATGAAACATTAAATCACATAAAAATCTTACCATCAAATCGATTGGCGTTGGCGTCAAAGCGAGTATAAGATTATTATTGGCTTATAATCAATAATAAATGAAAGAATGATATCTTGATTAGTATAACGTCTGCACAAATAGATCGAAGGCTAAATTACCCGAACCTATTGTATGGCATAAATCACATGAGTGTTCAAAATATAAGAGCCGAATGTAAGACACATTCAGACGGTGTGTACCAAAAGTGCTTTCATTTATAGTTTTGTTTGTCTGTCAGTTATTAGCCATAAGTGATCACCAGATTAGCCATTATTGTGAGCCATGTATTCGTTCATATCTGAGGCCACTATTCATTCATTTGGTATTATTTTTTATGCATTATATTTCATAGCCATATGTATAAGATTCTCACAAAAAAATCATTTTCCTATTCATAACCACTTCTTAATTGTCAGCACAAATATAATGTTTATTTTATTGACTTTTTCGCTGATGAATTGTCTCAGTATATAATGAAAAATGTAATTCTCTTTATTTATTTATGTGTCTCTAATATAATATTATATCAAATTCAATATTCCAGTCATTCATCCATTCATTCTTCTGTCTGTAATTCATTTCAGTCGTTCTTATGTTTAATATTTTTTGTGTTGTTCTCAAACACTAGAAATACAGAGAAAATGTATATAAAAAATATTAAAAATAAAATATCGTTTATATTATTGTAGTTTCAGTTTATATACAATATATTATGTATTGAATAATTAAATTATTTATAAACAAAAGGTTTTATATAAAGTTATAGAGAATTCATATTTTAATCTATCATTTTGTAGGCCAAAGAGTGTTCCTCCAAATAGCACTCGGATGTTATTCCGGGTTATTTATTGTTATTATTTTATGACTCGCTATGAAATAGTCATATATTTATTGTGGGAAAAGAATTTTTACGTCAAAATACTTATTGAAATTCAATTTAAAAAGTATTTCTTGTGCCCAACCTATCACTCCCTTTCCTTCCAGTCATCTCACTCTTCAGTCATTGATTCGTTAGTAAAATATTTATTGAAAGACAAAAATCAAAAGATTGAGCAAAAATAAGAGACGAGTCGACACATAATCATCAAAGAAAATGCTATTTATATATACAGTAAATATATTTTCTATTATTGTGTATTCACTCATATCAGCGCAGGCATAAACGTCTGGCGCTTCTTCTATCTTATCCCTTAACCGAAACGTTAAACACTAAAAGCATAGCATTTATTATATTAAAGAACAGAGCAATGAGTGGACTGTTGTCTGACTCTTGTTTGACCGCTAATTTGACCCGCATTAGGGCTAAGGAGAAGGAGATATACAACAGACCCTTAAAGGCATTGAGTTTTTCTTGTTTTTTTTCTGTTGCTTTTGTATGTCTGACTAGTCGTGAGCGCCCAAACCTAAGGCTCAGTACTGTTCGCATACATTAGTCGATTGCAAACACACAAAAAAGTGTATAACAATTGCCTTCCCTTTTGTCTTCACTAATATTTATACCGTCGAAACATCTTATAAGTCATGCCCTACCAGTGCTCAGTCACACATAGAGTCGGACAGAGGACTGGCGAGCGTGAAATAGCCTTTTAGGTCGCACTCATTCATATAGCACACCATTTAGAGTAGGTGTCAGTTATGGTGAGATGTCATCTAAACTAAAAATTAATATTTTCTAAACAATAATAATTGTGTCGTTTCTCAAACTGTCGGCCCTTTAACTGATTGTTCTTTTGTCTCGTTTTGTTTACTCCAAACACACGAAGAGAATTGAATACAATATCAATGATTGTCAAAGACTATGAGAAAGACAGTGAAAGAGTGTTTAAAATATAAAACATTTTCTTCACATATACTGAAATGACATAAATATTGTCTATAATTATAACTGAAGATCAATACAAATAACATGTTTTTTGACCCATTAAAGCCTTAGTGATTGTGTTCACAAGAATACTGATCCACATAATTAGTGCCCCTGAAAGGTATGTCTGATATACACAGTATGAATGAATGTGTATTAAAACTATGTCTTTAAAAACAATTGAAAACATCAGACAAAAAGCTAAATATAATGTCTGCAAAAACGGGTGAATTATTTTAAACAAATGTTAAACGAATGCTAAATATATGATAATTATTTCACTGTTTTATTCTCCGTTTGTTTTTTGTAAAACAAAACAAAAATTATATCATATTTTTTAAGCCGACCTATAAGTGCTGTCTCACATCCCAGCGCAAAAATAGTGGCACTGTATGTATGGGCGAAGCAATAATGACATACCTGTTTAAAAATTATCATTTGATTGTTATTTCGTTAATTATAATAAACTAATAGCTATTATCTGAGTAATAGAGCCCTTATTTTTCATCCGTTCACTCAGTTTTTCAGATAATTTGTCTCTAAAAAACATATAGAAATTGTTTCCAATAATTGCGAGAATTTATTTCAGTGAATAAGATTACTGTCCTTTAAATACCAGTGCTATTATGTATTTATTTTTTGAAAGACTTTTTTCACAATTTTGTTGTTGTTTTGTATTTGCGCTAAAATTATGATATTTTCAGTTAATATACGTATTTGTGAAGCAGTCAATAGTTTTACATAAATGCCATAAAACTACTGAAAAAGATTGACTGACTGACTACCAGTGCTCTCATACAGTGACAACTCTATGTGCAAAGTATATATTTTTTGGGCTCATATTCTTGATATATATGTGCGCTCAGGGCTCTGACGGCACCGGCAATAAGACACAGAAGATGTTATCATAATTCACATACCATTAGAAACACAGTGTATATTAAAGTTTTTTTTATACCTGATTTGATGGCCATATGCTTTCAGACACACTGGCACTAACAGTCCGGTGCTATTTCTTATTCATGGATTGATTTTTAAAGTCCTCCATCTCTAACCCTCGCCATCGTTTAGTAAGCAATTCGTGTCTCGATATTTAAGTATATTTTTAGTGAATCAAAAATATTATGCATTTCGAGAGAGAGAGAGAGAGAGAGAGAGAGAGAGAGAGAGAGAGAGAGAGAGAGAGAGAGAGAGAAGAAAAAAGTTTTTGAAATTTTAATAATTTATATAAACATATTATAAACTTATAATACATTTGGAAATAATATTTATATTTACCCCTTAATATATACAGCGAATGTTCAGGTTATAAAACATGTATTTTATATATGATTTTCGCCAAAACATAGACTCAGTCACGAATTTGCAGTACTTTTAAACCAAAAACTTTTTACTCGACTCTTCTTCTAACCAAAAATAATATATAAATGTTTGACTGGTTTTTCATCTGTTCTGATCTTCTTATCAAATATGCATTTTTGATGATATATTTTTGGATTTTTTTCTCTTATAATTCTCATAGCATTTACTTTACTTACAATTTAAAAGTTTACGTGAAATGAATTATTGATTGAAAATAATTTTCGTTAAAAGTATAAAAATAGTTGTATTTGCAAAATGCAATTCAATGTCGTATTGGCTTTACATTCAATTCACTCATATATCTGTCATATGTTTGTTGACCAGTTCTGTCTCCCAGTGCTGACGGGTTTGTGATGAGAGACGAGACCCCTATAAGAAAATTCTATTGATATCGATATTCATCATATATTACACGCTTTGATGTCATTTCAAACACACTATGCGTTCAAATATTTCGTACTTTTCATACACTTTGATACCAAAGGGAAAAGTTTTTTGTACACAAAAAACAGTCCAAACACTTCTTCACCCAATTTGTCGTTTGGTTCGATGAACAGTCAATTTCTGGCGTTGAGTCCACACATCTGTAGACAGACCTCAAGAGTGTTATAAATTTGTTGTGTTTTTTGCGTTCACTTCTCTTGTCTTATATAATACCAGAAGAATGAATGCGAGCCTAAAAAATGTTTGATTGGGTGGAGTAGTTATTACTTGAGTGGATCTGCCGGTGCTGTCGACGATGAAAGCACACACACATATATATAAAAAATAATGTTTAGTGCGATTTCTTTTTTAAGGGGCGCACTCATAAGCCCTGTGCGAAGTAAAAGTGCCAGTTTTGACCTCAACTCTGTTAAAAAGGCATTACACTTATAGCACAATAATAGTGCCTAAACTGAGCCGAACAAGTCTTGTAATTCTATTTGCGTGTGATTTTTTAAAACACACCAGTGCTCAATACAGTGCTCAATATGTATTATGCATGTTATCTTATGCTTCATTATATCCCTGTGCGCCCCAAAGCACCAGACATTTGATCAACAAAATAGTCGTTTACTAAACAAAACTCTATTAAACTCTGTTTATATATTAGGGGCGAAAAAGGAAAATAATTATTGACTGATTGAGTGATTATTCTTACACTTCTTGGACATCCAATAATATATGGATCAGATGGTGTTGTCTTAAGGTCTTGTATGTCGTGTCAGATGTTTTGCACGCATAATATGTTTTTTAAGATGTGTTTTCAATGTTAAGATCAGAAAAAAAGTGAAATAACTATTGAATGAAAGGAAATATTTGAAAAAATTTTTCCTTTACATTAATATTGATTTTCAATACAATTGAAATCAAAATATTTTTTCAGTAAATATAGTAATTATTATCAGATTTTTTGTTTACTCTTTTGTTTCGTTTGGTTCGCATGTAATTGAATAATAAAACATAATTTGATTTTTCAATTGTCTATTGTATTAGTAAATTGTTTTCAATTGTGAACTGAAATGAATTTTCCTAATGATATGTAATTGAATTGTTTTTCGGATATTTTGTTCTGCTTTTTGGCCAAAGACTTAATACCAATGACTCTCATGTCTGGGAATTGGAGGCAAAAGTAATTTAAGACTATTTTCTCTCTTCTTTCCAACTTTTTTCGCTATCAAAGAAAGTGATCTTTTTTTCTTCAGCACTGACTGACCATTTCATTCACTCTTTAACTGTAAAACACAGCGAGCACTGGGATGTGTACTCGACATGATGTCCACAGAAATGCCAGTGCTCTGTATAGTTGTGTCAGATTTAAAGGCCACAAAAAAGTGAAATAAAGAAATAAATATATAATCCTTTGGCCAACAAAACAAGAGATAATATCAAGACTTTAAGTATTTGTTATACTTTTTACACAACAGTAACCAATACTTAAGGGGTATTTCAAAGCCAACTCTTTCTCAGAACTTTTTCCCAAACAATTGTATTTTAGATCCACTTTAGATATAATTTTTTATTCTGTGTTTTTATTGCCATACTTTCCATAGGAAAGTGAGATCTTTATATACAGTACCAGATTTTTACTCTTTTTTTGAATGCTTTTTCGCTTTTAAACAAAATCTTTTATATTTTTTTGTTTTGTTTCTGATATTTTACTTCACTTTTTCTCTTCGATTTTTTTCGTATCCAATTGTGAAGAAAATAAAAAATTATTTCCCATTTTTTATGTCTGAAACTGTCTGTCCATCCAATGGATAACAAAAACAGAAGAATGAAATCATAAAAAATTGGTTTTCATTTTTTGTTTCCTTCACTTTTAGTGCACTCTTATTCTCTCCCTTTCCTCCCTTTCCTATGCCTTTCAGTTAAAACAATGGTATAATCAGCTGAAAATCGAGAGAAAAGTTTTTTGATATTATTTTATATGTTATTTATTTTTGCTATTTTTTGCTAACATTTCTTATCCTTATTTCTTGTGTTCACTCAAAGGAGTCAAAGATCGCATCGAAAACTAATTTTAGATAAGTTTTAGCCTAAAGTGTATAAAACAATAGGAATTTACTTTTTTCTGTTGTTAATACAGTTTTCTTTGAAGGGCCATAAATTGAGACCAAATTGCATGACTTAAACACATTTATCAACATTTAAAACAATCTCTTTTTTAATATAATTTTTCATTTATTTTATTTCTAATTCATTTCATTTCATTTCAGATTCGCTATTCGTTTCACACAATAATCGTTTGGATAACAAAAAATATGATAAAAAGTTATGCGAAAACAAATTGAAAGGTAATTACTATAAAATGAATTTTATTTACATTATTATAAAATTTTTGCCGAATTTCTTGGAGAATACAATAATTGTAATACATATTAAATTTTTATGATATAAAAATGTTTTTAAAGATTTTTTTATTTAAATCTAAGGAAACATTTTCTAAAAAACCCCTTTTTAGGTAAAAACAAACAATATTTTAGAATTTGAACATAAAATTATTGATGTATTTCTCGTTTGAAAGTCATATACAAAAGTGAAAAATGATTTCTATGTTATTATTATTTATTTATTTATTTTATGTATATTTTTATATATCATATAAAGAGTAATGTTTTCTTTTCATCACAAAAATTCTTTACAAAAGAAGAATATTCTGTTAGAGAATATGTAGAATAAGTCACTTATCAGAAGTTGAAGAATAGCTCTCAAGAATAGCCTTAATACGACTTCTCATGTATTGCTCGTAAAACCTAAGGTTGACTGAAGTAAACGACTTTTCTCTAAGAAGTGCTAAAATATATGACATTAAGTATAAAATGTGTGAAAACCTAAGAAAATATTTTCCTTTCTTTTACATCCTTTCTCTCTTTACTCTTCACTAATTGTTTGACATTTTCTTATATAACAATCCTTTTTCAATGTCTTAAATGCCAATCGGCTCTCAATAACCCGTATTTTTATTGCACGCAATCGTTCACAATATACCCCCTAAACTAAGCATACAATACCAGTGCGATAGTGAAGAGACTTTATGTGCAGTTATTGTTGGCCTCAATTGTTTTGTGCACTCATTCAAAACACTATCGCCAATGGCTTATAGCAATGGATTAGACCATACTGTCCACCACTGGACTATTGTATTTAAAACAAGTGCCAGTTATTTGAGAAGACGTTATAAACGCAATGAAAATGAAAGTCAAAGTAATGTATATAACAAATAATGGACACAAGTATTTATGTTCACAAAAAATACAATACAATCAAAGCGAGTATTTATGGGAAAGACTATAAAAAAGTAATTGATTGCAAAAATTGATTATTCATTCAATCGAATGAAATTGAGTTCAATATTTGCATTGAAAAGTATTTTCATTATTATATTGATATAAATACATAAATAAATGCTTTTTTTACTGTGAAATATCTAACAATGAAATGCAATGTACTGTTCAGTGAAAGACCACTTCCTTTTTGATACTGGTTTTTAAATTCTCATATCTTTTTGATTTTATATTATTAGCTGTTTTTCATATATATTATATTATGTGTTATTTTTATACCTGTATTAAATGAATACAGAATTGACTTTTATGTAGGTTTGCATAAATTCTCTCTCACTTTAATAGCGAAACACAAGTTTGTTATTAACAAAAACTCTAATAATTCTCTCTTCGCTTATTATTTATTATTTTGGTTATCAAATACATCAAAATCAGGATAAAAAATAGGGGCAAAAATGGAATTTTTTATGATTTTCTCCATTATAATACATATTGTATTATATTTTTTTATGTGATTTCATAACTATAATAATTGATTGCATCTCAAGACTAACTTCTGTACTATTTTATGATTATTTTGTTCCCAAAACTAATGTATAAAAACTGGAAATATTCTGAGAATCAAATGAATTAATATTTTCTTCTCCTCTTTAATAATCTCTCTCTCTCTCTCTCTCTCTCTCTCGCTCTCTCTCTCTCTCTCTCTCTCTCGCATTTTCTTTTCCCAAATAATTTTAGTTCAGAAACGAATAGAAAATAAGTT
>JAQIXR010000732.1:0-20524 GCA_034700825.1 Quadroppia sp. Gr-Ori-00064 | reverse complement strand
TCTCTCTCTCTCTCTCTCTCTCTCTCTCTCTCTCTCTCTCTCCAACATTTTTCTCCTATACTATCGGTTTGTGGAACGGATTCTTCGCCTTAAACACAGCTATAAATGCAAATTAGAGCGGAAGAGATCAGATCAGATCAGATGACACAAACACAAAAATATCAATGAATAATATTCGGCGCAAAACTTTGAAAATAAGTCTCAATAGAAACCGAAAAAAAAAATTTTGCCAAAAAAATACATATAAAAAAAGTGCATTCCGTATTCAAATACATATATTACATGTGAATGAAATATCAGTTATTTTTTCTGTCAATATTTAAATGCGATAAACACTATCACAAAGAAAAACAGTTTTTTCTTCATATAAAATTTCATAGTTTTTTCTCTTGTGTTGTTATCTATAGTTTTAATGCATAACTGATTCTTCACTTTTTGAATATCTGGTTATTTTTTGGCGGAATAAAAAATTCTGTTTTTATAACTGTTTTATTAAATTCATGATTTTTTTTCGGTTTGAGAGCGAGAACTCCCTATAATTTATGGTTAAGTGCACTTAAATCCAGATTTTAATATATTTATGAAGTTTTGTGAAGAAGACATAACTCTCATATATAAGAAATATCCGCACATTTCGTCCTATTTTTTATATAACTTATATTTTTTTATCAAATATAATACGAAACTAAAAATGAAATTCTATTATATAACTGACCACTGATTCAGAATATTCTTCATCTCTTGCATTCATTCTTATGCACTCTTTTCTCATGTGATCCCAAAAGAGAATGAATTCAATAATAAGAAAAGAATCGAAAAAAATATGAATTTTTTGGTAAAAAATTGAGATTTTGTTGTCTGTAAAATATATTCGAGATTTAAGTCTTTACTTATTATATACTCTTTTTTATTATACTTTTCTTCATCTCTATTGAGTATATGTCCAGAGTTTGAAAAGTATTTCTTTTGCCTCTATTTTTAGTATATATTATATTTTTAAGTTTGAAGACTGAGAGCATTGGGTATGAAATGTGAAATTTAATGTTATTGTGCGCTCAAAATGAAATGATTTAATAGAAATAGTTTTTCATTCAGTTTTATGTTTGAAAAAAATCCAAGACTTTGGCTTTGAAAGAGTTAAGACTAGGTCTCTCTCTCTCTCTCTCTCTCTCTCTCTCTCTCTCTCTCTCTTTCTCTCTCTCTCTCTCTCTCGCATTGATTCAAACTTTTCAATAGAGAAATATCACTATTATTTCACTTTATTAAGCCATCAGAAAATACTGTATATTAAGAAAACCTTAGCTCTCATTGAAAATGTTTGTATACAGTGATTCACATTAATGGCTGTACTGACCAAACATACCAGCGCTGTGTAATGGGTGTCCAACCATACAATACACTCTCGATTTTAAGTATTACTCCAAAAAAATAGTGATTTTTTCAATCAAATAATTCAATGAATTTTCTTTTGAAATGAAGAAATCAATCGTTTTTGTGGTTTATTCGTAAGTTTTGATTAAATTTTTATAAACATTTCGTTTCATTCAATGAATTATCATTTGATTCAAGAATTACATAATGTTTTGAATGCATAACTGTTTTGAAGTATAAAAACCATTTATTTTGCTTAACATTTATTTATAAAGGGTTTTGAATAACTATTATAAAAGACTTTTGATTTATGTTCTTATAATTCAATTATTTTTATTCTTTGAATTCATATTTCATTCATTCATTTACAGTAAATATTGTTTGAAATGAATAAATATGAGTAAAAGAAATTACAGCTCAAAAACGGGTGTGAATTAGACCGAGAGCTTAATGAAGAAAAAATGACTTATATTTGAATGAAAAACTTTAGACATTAATATCTTTAGTCAAATGTCTTAATTTGAGCCATGAATTCAAACGTTCGCAAACATTGTTATTTAAGGGGAGGATTACATTCAATGGCATTGTTTGAAGAGTGCTCTCAACAAACGTTTGCTATTATTTAAATTTTTGGCCAATTTTTAAAACAAATATTAAGTTAAAGACTTTTTTTCCACTGATTTTTCATTCAATTTAAAAAAATGAGTTCAAATAAGTCGTTGTGCAGTATATGCCAAGAAGAGGATGAGCCCCAGAATCTACTCAACCCGTGCTTCTGTAAGGGAACTGTCGGTGGCTTTCACTACGAGTGCATCAAAGAATGGATAGAAACGGATGGAAACAATGTGTGCAAAGTATGCAACACTCAATACACAGGACTTGTTGTCATCAAAACACCGAAAGGATTCATACCATTCATTAAAGCCCATATCAATAGCTGTCTATTGGTGTCGACAGCGCTCTCAGTCCTATGCTATCTGTCTTATCTCTGGGTCTTTCACTACCATCTCATTAAAGCAACAAATAAACGCCACTTTCAGGTGCACTTCAGTCCAACCCCTGTATTCATATTCGCGATCACATTCATAGCCATCACTCTATTCATTCTCATCAGCGGTTTATGTCTAATATGGGAAGTGTTTAAGGATTGGCAGATATTTAACTATCGGACAGTCGTTCGGAGACCAACGCAGACCAAAAGCAGACAATTTTGGCAAATGAAAAACTAAACCCAAATGTGAAAAATATTAATACATTTATGTTTTATATACAAAACTTACAAAATTGTAAACATTATTAATAAGCGAAAAACATTTTCATAACATTTTATGAGAAAATTAAAATAAATTGAAAACTAACGCAAAATTTCATTACATTCAATGCATTTGAAAAATAAGGGGAAAAAACAAATTATTTAAACAAAAAGTTTAGCGAAATGTGAATACGATTTGCAGTATTCAAAAACGCGTAAAATATTTCAATGAAAATTAAATGCTTTTTATAATTATAAAACATTTGAAATAAAAGCAGTGAATAAAAGGCGATGAGAAATGAGTTTTAAAAGTTTTTCAACAGAACTGTTCAGAACAACAACAACAAAATGATTCAAAATATATATACATATAAAACTGATTTCGTTAATGGATTTCAGTATTTCATTTCAAAACTTTTTAAATACAATTTATACTGTCTTTTGAATGAACTCAAATGATATGCAGTTATAGAGAGAGTGAGAGAAAAAAAAACACCGAATCAAAAGCGAAAGTTTTTCTTCTCAGTGAAGAATTTAATTTTTTTTAAGCCTCATTAACTGGTTCTGCAATTTGCCAAACACTGCAAGAAATACTGATTTGTATAGAAATTATTTTGCATTTCAATTGAATTCAATTCTATAGTGAATGAGAGAATCGTTTTCTTCACTCATTATTAGCCTTTTTATTCTCTGGATTTTTTTTGGGATTGGATTTTCTCTGTTACATATGATACCAGTCCATGACATACATTTCCCACACTTACATCAGGCACTCAATGGGATACTGGAGTTTTTGAGTTTGATTTCGACATTAAATAATGAGCTCAAATGAGGCACAAATGAATCGCTGAATAAAAATGTTATAACTTATATATTCGCGAAGAATAGCACTGAATATCTATTTGCCATAAGGTTTAGGGGCTTCTTATTGGCATAGATAGGGGGAAGAGAGGGGGTAGAGAGCGGGGACTATAGTGAGGGATGGGATGGGAGGAGAGAAATGAGCAAAAACTGCATCACAAGAATAGAAAACGAGGTAATAAATAGCTTTACTTGAGTTTCATTTAATGGTTTCGTTGCGAAACCATTACTTTTAATACCATTAACTCCAGTCTTCAGTAGGAAAATAAAATTACATTTTTTTTGACTATTTTTTCCATTCATTGAAACGAATAAAATGTTATATATTTTTATATCTATTGTATTAATATTAGATAACTATTTAAGAGATTCACTAATTCTGTGTCTATTTCTGTGTGTGATTTGAGCACAGATTTCCTTTTTCTTTCCATTGTATCACTAAATGAGAGCTTATTTAACAATAAAATTGTCATTTTTTTATAAACAATATTCTGGTCCAGTCTTTGAGGGCTTATATCAAAATACATTCAATAAAAATATATATAAAACGCTCTCAAAGTATATCCAAAACAATAAAGATATATATTATTTGTATTTAAACAAAAAACATTTTGAAATGTTTTATACGTTTTTATATTATATTATATATCGTATAATAAAGAAAAAAATTGTTAACAAATTAAAAACAAAACCAAACTTATAGTCAAAATGAAATAAAAATTGAAATTGAAATCCAATTTCATATAACAGTTCATAGAAAAGGAAACATATTTTTGAAATTTTGTTATAATATTAAAAAAAGAGATGATTTCAAAACTACTGTAAGAGTTATGTTAAGGAAAAAAGTAAACTAATGACAGATTCATAACAGGAATGAAAACATAATATAAGATGTGAGCAAAGTATATATGGAGTGAATAATGAGAAAAATAATAATGTTTTTCATATTTAATGCTAAATAAACCGTTGGATTCCATGGCATGACGTGGATTAAAATGGTTATAATGAAAAAATATTTTACGTTTTGTTTTCATTTGATTTAATAGCAAAACAAATAATTTATAATAAGTAATAATAAAAAAAATTATTTCTTATGCAATAATAAATGTTTTAATTTTTTGCGAATATTTTTTATATTGATTTTTATTGGCAATCGATTTGAAAGAAAACGGATCTCCAAAAAAAATATCGGACATTCCTCTCTCAATGAGTACATAAAGATTTTTTATTCTCATTTTTGAAGACTATTTAAAAAGATAGATCTCATCATCAATTGAATTGAACGGAAAGGGCTTTTTTGTGAGTATAACATGAAATAAAAAAAATAATTCTCATCTCTTTCGACAGCGACAGAAAAAACACGGAATTTCTTATTAGGTTTACTTTGCTGTCTGTCTATCAATATATATATAGATTTTTGTTCAATGCTTTTCCCAATAATATATATATAAATCTATTATAAATGAATGAAAATAATATTTTTCGTCCACTAAAAGCAAAAAATAGTTTTAACAAAAAAAGTTAAGAGAATTTTCTGTCATTTGAAAACTCAATTCAATTTCTCTCATCAAGTCTTTCAATGCAATAATCCAATGGAAACTCAATTTTAGTGTACATTAAAATTTTTTCGCTCAAAACATATCACTGAAAAAAATATAAAAAACAAACTTTGAATTAAGTCTTTCAATAGTCTTGTTGTTTATGTTTGCACAAAAAAAAAGTGAAAACACATTACTTTTCATCAGTTTATTTATCAAAAAAAAAATATATCATTAATTCATTAATGAGTGAACTTTTTATTGAATAAAATTCAATTGCTTTTTGATTAATCAATTAAATGGAAAGAAAAACAAATTCTGTTTACTATAGGAAAGCACAGAATGTGTTCGAGGGCTGAGGACTGGGATGTTCTCTATAATGGGTATACTTTTTTCAATTTGCTTGAGTACTACTTATCTCGTATTCAACTCGTTGTCTAAACTCAAAGATTGATTATTCATAAGCAAAAAAAATATATATATAAATAAAAATAAAAACTTTTTTTATTCATTAAATAACTATTCATTCGTTGCTATAAAGCGAATGCAAATCAAAATGCAAAATATTGTTCACAAAAAAAATTGTAATAATTTGAGTGAATGTCAAAAAATTTGCGATGAATTGCCTGAATAGGAATATACGGGAGAAGAAAGTGATGGCAAAAAAAGCGTTGTTTGTAATCAAATTTGTGACTGAATCTAATCCAATATATAAAAGCAAACTTATGTTCACTGAAAATACGATAATATAATAAATTTAAGTTATTTTTGATAGCAATGTATTGGATGTAAGTTTGAGTGACTGTTATACGAGTTTTGGACAACTTTTCAACATTGGGAACGACATCGAATGGGAGACATTAAAAAGGTTTTTACACATGAAAATTGTAGACCTTTTTTCTCGACGAACAAAAATTGAGCCAAAAATTGAATTTCATATAAAAATTGAATGTCTTTTAAATATAACAAAGAAATCCATATATAATCACAACTTAACGAATGAAGTGTTGAATAAAAAGTCAATAAACGTATGAATGAATGAATGTATGACTGAATGGGAAGTAAAACATAAACACAGATAAAACGAGAAATGATTTCCTCATAAATTACTTGTTGTTGTCTTTCAGTGACACAAAAAAAGAGTACATTATAGACAAAAACGAGAGTCAGAGACAAAGAAATCATATATTTATGGATTCATTGATATTGAACTCTAATGTTATACTCGGAATCGACGGCACAAGTAGTGATTGGACGTGAATATGTCGCCGGAGTCTCAACGACACACGGAATCCCTGGGTATCTGATAATAAGGAAGCCGTGTGAGTGATGATAGACCCTGTGCCAAATGATGGCAAAGTGGGCTGTGCGCTGGAAGTCAGGACAGGAGGTGGCATATCATCAATAAGAATAAAGAGCACACAATCTCTATGACAGACACTATGTGTGTGTGTTTTGGGCGAAGACTTTAGGCAAAAGATTGTCTGTATTGAAGGCAATCATAAGTTCATTGAACTAAAACCGATATTCCTTTACCACCGCCGATGCTGTCGTTCCTCTCATCAGATAATAAACAGTGAAAATTCAATTTATTATATATATTACAGACAATACATATCCCATTAAATTATTATATACTTCTAATAAAACACAATATTTTTCGGCTCTGAAACCAATTAATTGATTGTTTGGGATATGAAAAAAGCAATGAATGAACGGAAAGGAATTGTGTATAAAATTCAATATTTTTTAAGACCCCCCGAAAGAAGCCATCATTGGCTGCATATCCTTCAACTACTTCTTCAGCTCCAGTGATGATAAATATTCTTTTTTTGCTCTTCTCTTGTCTTAAATATATATCGGATCACAAAAATATATATTGATTTTTGGTCTTCATGTGAATAAGGTTTACAAAGTCATCCCAAATGTGTTTTTCTCTCTACTCTTTGACGAGAAAATCACATTTTATCTCAATTTTTCGTTCATATACTATAACACGACTAAAGAATAGGAACCAAATCTTTGTTAGAATAAATATAATCAATATTTAAAAACTATTGAAAACACTTTGTTTTTGCTACAAAAAAAACCAAAAATTATTTAACGCTTTTTTATCAAAAAATATCAAAACCTTTTTTTCCGTATTTTTCTTCTTTGACTTTTGTTTTTCGTTTCCTCTGTTTTAATACTAAATAATAGCTGAGTTGAGCCAGAATTTAGTGCCAAAAAAGTGCTTAATATTTAAAGACGATATTTTCCAAATACATTCCCTTCACTACCGGTGCCCTTTCGGCGCTTTCGCTCTTAGATATTGGATAAGATATGAACTCTATGTTTGCTTTAAAGCAAATCAGACGAAAAATATATTGATTTCACGCTTAACAATAAAATGTTTAAAATATTAATCGCCTACCAGTGCTCACTACCAGTGCTCTACTGATAGTATTCCCCTCTATATATGCTAACGATGTCATAGAATATTTATAAAGTGTTATATATTTGTCACACAATTTGCGTTCACTTTTCAAATGATTGGTTAAATACTAACAATTTGTATCAAATATTTTCAATCCATTTCCTCACATACAGAGAGAGTGTCTGTATTTTAAGTCAGTATTTTTTCATGAGTTTAAGTAAAAAAAAATATTTATATTTTTGAAAAAAGATTTTTTTATTCAATCCAAAAGATTCAAATAAATAGAGAAATTTGATCCCAAAGAGCAATCATATCACATGAATGCCAATAACAGGCAAAAAAATCACACACAAAAAAATTTGGATAAAAATTTTCGGCACCAATGAGTGAGTTGTGAACAACAGTTGACATTAATCCCAGTCTATTATACATGAGTTGCGATCAGAGCATCGGATGAACTAATTCAAGATATACTGCATATAAGGTATAAATATATATCAAAGAATCACTGCAAATGTGAATCGAATATATCATTGAGTGCTAGAAAAATGACTTTTTCTTTTGCTATCATCAAAAAGAGTATATAATATAGCGATATATTTATATATTTCACGCCTTTTTGAACTTTACAATTCATAGCGAATTCACGAATGCTTTATAACTTATAAAGCATTGACTTTTACTTTGCTTTTACTTTATCTTAAATTTTCTCTGAGGACAGAGGAATGGCTGATCAAATGGGAATGGCATCTCTTCGAACAGTGCAGTCGAAGAAAACGGTTGCAAACAGTGAATAGAGAATAATAACCAGAGATTTAAAAATTGTTTAAACTGTTAGAGAGAATACAAATGTGCAAAGAATTTGAAGCCAAGAGAGGAATTGAGTCCAACAAAAAGTAGTGAATTTCCATATCATTTAAATCTGATTTCATTCGCAAATTTTTGATATATACTTCTGTACTTCGTTTGGCTTTCGATGAGATTTATTTTCATTTAATTTGAAAGCTATTACTAACTCCTCATTCATCGCATACATGACTTGTTTTCACAAACTATAAAAAATTTATATTTTTTTTGCATCAAATTTTTTTTGTTACTTTAGTTTTCATTTCGCGAAATACAATATATTTATATATATTCTTATATTCT
The DNA here is from genome assembly GCA_034700825.1 of Quadroppia sp. Gr-Ori-00064. NCBI lineage: Eukaryota > Metazoa > Arthropoda > Arachnida > Sarcoptiformes > Quadroppiidae > Quadroppia > Quadroppia sp. Gr-Ori-00064. The sequence continues at coordinate 11,937 of JAQIXR010000732.1, read as the reverse complement.
TTTCCCTAAGAATATAATCTGTTTTGATTCAAGACATCGAATAAGAGGAAAGAAATGTTATATTTTTTTCGTGAGGATTGAAAACACATTTTTCACATGAAAAATATGTATTCAATATTCAATAGTTGGCCTCAAAAGTGAAATTCAATATATTATGTATTTATCAAAATTCTATTACTATATATTCAGTGCAAAAAAATTTAAGTGAATTTGTAATTAAAGTCAAAATATATTTCAGTCATGTCTTGAAAGATGAAAATTGATTTACGGCTAAAACATCACAATTCATTAGATAAGGAAAGTTAGAAAATTGAAAGAATGATATAATTCTGTTGGTCTTCAGCACGAACTGCACATGTCTTCCAAGGGGTTACGAATGCAATAATGTATTATTTAACTCAAGATTTGTTATTATTCTCACCCCTGAGAGACCCGTCTATCAGATGGTAATGTCGTTTGACGTTTTCAACCGTAAGAACCATTTTTGATATTATTCTCATTCCTTATTAACACTATTTATTTTCACTCTAAGCCCCTGTCTATCCCTGAGCTTAAATACTGAATTAAAACTTCAATTCTTTTTTCTACTAAGAAAAGCAAAAGCTATAACACCAGTAGTTAGTAGTGAGTGAATGGCTGGGGCTGTTGGCAGTAGTCTTACACAACACACACACAAAGAATTTCATTCTACACTAAACCAAGAGCACAGACATGTGAGCCCAACAGAAAGGCTGTACAGCACTGGTAGTAGTGGTAAAGCTTTGATATAATTTAATAAAAAGTTTGCAAAAAAAGACTGACTAAACATACGCTAAACCATGACTTGAATTAACCCAACGTTTTATATATCAACGAAAATCGTATCACAACTCAAAAAGTCGCTACAATTTATCCGTTCGCTAATGATTATACAGAAACTGCCTGTGCCTTCACTTCATACCATTACCCGATATGTTTGCCATTCAATAGCAGCACAATTAGCTATATTATAATTTAATACCTGTGCGAATGCAAACATATAAATTGACTCAAAGTAGCCCTGGGATCGACTCATGCAATATATTAGGGATGAAAAAAAATATTTGAATTAATTTCATATAAAAATAATCTAATTTTCAATGCATTCGCGAAACCAAACTCTAATACAAATCTCTCTCTCAATCAAGTGATTGAAAACCCATTTATAATGTTATGATAGAATCAAAAATAAATTTACTTTACTTTATGGAACTGTTTATACCATACCAGCGATAGAGCACCGGTATATTGAATGTACAGATATTTATATATATCTATTCATACCAGTGCTCAGACATTCATCCAAATTGAAAGCCTAAACGTGACTTAGAATTAGAGTTTGAGTTAAGGGTTTTTGGCTTCAGATTCTCATTTGATTCAAAGGGGGCTCTGATCTGATTGACCGACAGTTGTGTTCAACTCATTCTCAATGATGTGAACACAAGGGCTAAATGACTGTCCAGTATATCACAGTGCGATTACATGTTCAGGTCACATACCAGTCCTCTAACATTGGTTGACGGGCACTGGTATTACAAGAATAAGTGCAGTCAGTTTTGTATATTATGCAGTGACAGACTGCCGGTGCGAAACGATATTTACTTTACTGTTAGATTACTGTCCAAATCATTATTGCTATGCTATTGATCACTGGATAAACACCGGGCGCTGACAACTATAGGTACAGCCAGTGTTTGTCAATTTTGTTTGCCTTTTAAATTCAATTTGAAATCTATTGAAACATTGAAAACAATATCAAAAAACAGAATAAAATCATTGATTGTGTTATTCATTGATTTTAAAGAAGATTTCATTAAAAATATTTTCTTCTCATCAATTGATTGTGAAATTAGTTAACATTTGTCTGTCTTTGACTTCAATATAATAATAGAAATCAATTCAATTTCACAGTTTGTGTACAACACATACAGCACACAACAATCCGCCCGTTCCATGGCTTTTGGTTTTGGATGTATACAAACAAAGTGGTAATCAAATAAAAGGCTTGTTATCAGTGATAATTTATCGGTGCAATTGATCCGATGGTTCGGTGCCTTTCCATCGCTATCTGTGCACATATACACAGACGATATACACGAGAACTTTCGGTGCCTTTCATTTGAGAGAAAAACTTTTTGCAATTATTGTCTTATTTTTGTCTTCAGATATAATTGTAATGAATTTCAAGCGATTAAATGCTATGAAACAGTTTTCGTGTAATTGCTGTCTATTTATATATAAAAATTTATGTTTTTTTTGGCATTAATTTCTCAAAACATTTAGATTAAAATTAGCCGAAAATGCTATAAAAATCGCTGATTAGGTTTGACTTGTTTTTGGTCTATAAATTGAAAGTCAATCAAATGAATGAATGAAACTTTGACTCGAAATCAAAAGACAAATAAAGAGAAGAGAAACCAATTTTATGGTTATGTGTAAGCGATTCAATGCATTCGCATAATTAAATTGAGTTTTGAATCCAATTTAGGCTTTTATTTTGTAAACAATTGAGAGATGAATAGAAAAAAACAAATTCAATTAATTGCAATTCATTGCTATTTATCATTGAATTAAACTTTACTTCTTTTTTCTATTGGTTTTTTCAATAGAAAGAATATATATTTTTAAAACTCTTATTCTTTCAACAGAATATTCCTGAATACAAGCCCTTAAGCGAAGGGCAATAAAAAAAATAGCATAAATATGTGTTGCACTGAATGGAGAAAATGATTTGTTAAACATAAATGACATTTTACTTACTATCAAAATCAACTGAAATGACATAAGTAGTGATAATTGCGAAACACATCACAACTAATGGCATAAAGTGTTTGATTGAAACTCCATTTCTAGCCATTGTTTCTCAAAAAGATGTGTTACTTATTCTCGTTTCTTCTGCTTCTTATGTGTCTGTTTGTATTAATGGCAGAACAACTGAAATAATAGCCGAAGCAGACAATCAATGGTCAGTTGTATTGGTTTCTTGTATGCATTTGAGTGCAAACACTGTATGGGCAATAGTATAGCAGTTATTGTCTGCTCTTATCTCTCATGTGTTCTCAGTTTGCAGTCGATGTCCATTAGGAATAAATATAAGATGAAATGGATGTGAAGGGAAACGCCGGGCACTGGGTATTGATGGCGCAAAAAAGTGGATCAGAGATAGAGATTGAGAGATGAGAAACAACTGCCAGAAACGAGCGAATCTCGAAGATTACAAACGGAATAAAAATACAAAGAAGAGTAAGTCGTCGAAGAAATTAGAGATGAGTTGAGCGCCAGAAGAGCAATGGATATAAAAAAGCGGTTAAGAGATAGTCTTATTTCTCTCTCCCAATGATTACTGAACGAAAAAAAGCACTAAATATTTTTCACACAATTTTTTTCACAGTTCATCTAATTTTAATGACTTTTTACAACATTAATAATTTTTTTTCTCATTTTTCTTATTAAATGAAATACTTTTTGATATTTAAATTTCAAAAATTCTTTTTTTTTGTTGTTGAAAATTCTGTCAAATTCTTAAGCCATAAAATTCTTTGCCACAAAATATTCAGTAATTATTATATAAATATTATGTGTATTAAATCGATGGCAACAAACGATGAGATGAATTGATTAGTCGCTCAAGAGTTTTGCCTTCGATAGCAATACTGAGAGAAAATATTGTTATTATATTATTATTATTTATTATTATATAAATTTTGATGAGATTTAGCGTTCGTTCAACTCATCCGAAACAATAAATATAGAGTTAATGTATTTTACAGTTTTATAATCAAAACAAAAAAAAGTTTCACTTCTTTTCATTTATAATAACTCTTTCACTATATTTTCGTTTTTCATTAATATTTTTTTTATCGCAACTTTTAAAGTGAATTATATATTGTTTTTACTCTTATTTCTGTCGACAATCAAATTGTTTATAAAATGAAAAAAAAACTTTTTTTAATCCAATAACAAATGACTTTTCATACAATGAAAGCGATATTGCATTTAAGAGACGAACAAAGAATTTATTATATTTTTTATATGAATTTATATATTGTTTTTATTTGGCGATAATTTTGTCACTTTATATCATAGAGAGACGAATGTCTATTAGACGACAGACCCGTTTCGCACTGAACTGTACTGAATCCACAACTTCTCGGCCCTATTCTCTATGTCTAACTGTTGGCTCTCTCTTCTTGTGCTCGCAATCACTATAGCCGCCGATTGACGTGAAGTATGTGTTGAGTCTGTCCACAGAATTCGGTCGATATCCATACAGTGCCGTCAGTGCACACAATGTATATATTGTATCGTATGGTATGGGTATAAATACCAGCGACACATGAGTGCCCCCAAACACAGCACTACGGCATTCAAATGTATGTACGAATACGGTTGGGTATGGTATGGTATATGTGCTGTCAGTTTGCATTACATACCTATTGTTCATAATTAGCGGATAAGACATAAAAATCAAAATCATATTTATTTTCTGCCATTAATTTATTTTATGTTCATTTCATTAGACTTTTTCTCTCTGTTTCATATTTTTCAAATACATGTCTCTCAGCACAAAAACATACATTTTTTGTGATTTCGTTTCATTTTATTTAATTAATTTTTTTTTATTATTTCGTCTCCTATTCATTGAAAGTCACTTTTGGTTTATTTTTATATTTCCAACAAAATTGAGGCAAAAATATATTTCTCTTTCAATAATAATATTCTTGTTGTTATCCATAGAATTCCACAGAATTATTGTGTGTTTCGGGAATTAAGGCCAAAATTGGATGCAATAAATGAATTAAATCTTATATAACGTTAGATTTAATCGAGAATTCAATGGCTTTTATTGATATTATTATTAGTTATTTCAATATTTATATAACATTAACAAAAATCCATTTAATATTGCAATTACTATTGCATTCATTTGTATTCAATTGTGAATATAATCAACAATTATCTCATTTTTTTTTTGATTTTATAATCAGATTATGAAATGATTTTTGAAAATAAAACTTTTTCTCTCAAACAAAAAAATGTAATTTCTTTTTGATGAATAGATTATACAAACAATGATCTCATAAATAATTATAATGTATTTGTTTTATATAAGAATTATATTTCATTTCAATTGATTAATAGATATTAATTTCAATCGCTTTAATGAGTTGTTTATAAAACAGCTTTAAATGATTTTTTATCAAAAATTGGGTCATTTTGTTTGAGTTCACTTTAATGTTTAGAAACAAAATTTTTATAACATTTTTGAGAATAATTTCCATAAATTGGCAAAAAATATTGCATTTAATTAAATAAAAGCATTAATTCATTGAATGTTGAAATGAAATGTTTATTGAAATAAATGATAAAAATAAAGACATTTCTTATTCAGATTTATATATAAAAGTCAAAGAACTCAAAGAGAATATAAAATATTTAAAAAAATAGTTGTTTTGCATTCAATCCATTGTAAGGATAATAAACATAAAAGCAAAACAATAGCCAATACTATAGCGAGTGTTGAAGAGAAAAACGAAAGTAATACCAAATAGACTATAAATCTGAATTTATTTAATAAATACCCCCAACTCTAAGGGTAGGAAAAAATAAATGTTATAACAGTTTCAACTCAAAGGTAATTCAATTTTCGATGCACTGGTATTTCGACCATTTCTTGGGCCACGAAAATTATTGGATAAAAAATGTATTATTTCTTAAATAATACATAATATTTGTTAATAAATAAATTTTATTCTCGTTATTCTATCTGAAAATGAGAGAGGACAGGTGGGTTAGGGTAGTGTGAAAGCCATAAAATAAGCAGAATATCTAACCAAAAATCAATTGAAGAAAAGATTTAACAAATAGTAATCATATGTCCATAACATACAATCAAATACGAAAAGAGCTGTTAATAACATTATAGCCACTCATTGGCAATGAATTTAACGTACGTTTGATATTATAGACATTTTTCTTGTGACAAATATTTATGAAAAATGTTTTATTATATTTCAGTATTTGGTGATTGAATTCAACTATTATTACAACGGCTTTTGTTGAGTGTCTTTCTATGTGTTTGGTATGAAATGAGAATTTATGGCTAAATATAAGTTATACACAAAAAAGATATTTATTTTCACAACCGATCAATAACTGCAACGATTTGTCAAAATAATTCACTATTAAATTACGGCTCAAACTATTCACTAATCATAAACTATAGCACATAATCACTGGTCATATAATGTGTTCATTTTTGTCTGACAAGTGATTTATATTTGATATTAATTAACTAATTATATAATTATGGACACAATTATTCCTATGGTTTCAATGGCTTTTAACCAAATGTATGACAAATAAAATTCATATAAAAATATAAATAGTAGTAAAAAATGAAACAAAAAAATCATAAATCATTCAAATTCTTCACTCAAAGCAAACATAGCTTTTATTGAGTAAACCTTTTTTCTGTATTGCTTTTAGTCAATGAAATATGATTTGAGAAAATTTAATTGCATTTATATTTGCATTCATTTGAATGAAATTTTATGATTAGTTTTTATAAACTCAATTCAATGTGTGTTTTGAATATGAAATAACATTAAGAATCAAATGCAATGTCTTTATATGTCTAACAAATAGCTTATTAAACACAATATTATTATTATTGTCAATACATATATGACATACACTTACGCAAAAAATAAGCAAATATTTTCATATAAACTTCTCCTAACATTTGCACACAATTTTCAAGTGTGACTCTCATGGAAGCCCTTCAACCACTTGTTCTCCAAGTATCGCAAACTCTAAGCAAATGCAATCAAAAAGTGTTTTTATTACCAAATACTACATAATATCGATTAAAGAGAAACAGATATTATTAATAGTAGAGAGTCTTTATGTCTATTCACTAATGCCTCTCAAAGCCTAAACGCCTTTACATCTCAGCCCTGGTATAACACAATGGTCAGGACTCTACAGGACTCAGGTGTCATCAAAACGATGGCAAACAGTATATATATAAATATAATGATTGTTGTCTTATATCTCAATTCACTTCACTTTTCATAACATCCATTCAATTGAAATCCATTTTATTGAGAAAAACATTTCATTTTGTTTTGGATTTTGAAATCTCTTTAATATTTGAAACAATTTTAAAGACATTTAAAAACATTAAATAAACCTTAAAAGTACAGTAATAGCCAGGGGTTATGTGTGCGTGTGTGTGTGTGTTCAGGGGCTAAATATTTCGATGATTATCATCGATGCCTGACTTAACGCATGACAAAAATTAGATAGAAATCTAAAAATAAAGTCATTTTAATAATTAAATAAAATTAAAACTAATTATAAATTATTTTTCTGTGCGAACTATTATAGAGTTAATCGGATTATGATTTTTAATATTAAATTCCCTTTTATATACACATAGAATATATGTTTAAAACAACTAATAAATCATTCATTAAATTGATTGCAAACACAAATTCTTTGCTTTTTATATTATATGATAAACAGAATATTTGACTTTTATATAATGCTATCGAATATAAGAGAAGAAAATATATATAAACTAATCGTTAATTACTTTAACGTCTATTTCCAGACGAAAATATTGTGTTTGCCCTCAACTTCATAGCAAAAAAATGATTGCATTTAATGATTAATCCATAAAATATTCATTGAATTGAGTTTCACTAAAGTGAAAAGTTTCAAAAAATATATAGTTTTTGTCTAATAGACGAGAGAGAGAGAGAGAGAGAGAGAGAGAGAGAGAGAGAGAGAGAGAGAGAGAGAGAGCTGTTTTTAAATATTATAACAAAGCCTTATAAATAATCGATGAAAATATGTCAATCTTTGCGAACATTTTGTAATATTGAAAATTAGTCTAAAATACAGAAAACACATTAAATTTAATGATAATTGTGTTGTGTTTTGATATTAAAAGAATTTCTTCAATTATTCAAACCTATTGTTCGCCTAATATTAGGTTTGCTATAATTTTGTGTTAATATTAAAAATTATATTCAATTTTATAATAACATAAAGTCGTTTTGAGTTCATTTTTTTGAGCATTAATTATAATAAATCAAACGCAAGGAATAAAAGCAAAAGTGAAATGTATTTAACTGTCGGTTAGTCTACAGTTCCCTTACAGCGCTGTCAGGGGTTATCTGAGGCGTAAAATTATGGAAAAACAATTGTCAATAGAAATAGTTGTGAATCAATCAATGCTATCAAAGCATATATGACCAGAGATGACGTCCTCTTAACTGATTAGGGCTAATGTCTATGCCTTTCCTACTCAACCAATCTATCAATTGCTGCTATGGCTCTCACTCTCAGCTCTTTGGATATACAGAATATTCTGTACTTTTTTGCAATACTTTTATCTACTCTACTTTATTCTCTCTCTCTCTCTCTCTCTCTCTCTCTCTCTCTCTCTCGCTCTCTCTCTCGCTCTCTCTCTCTCTCTCTCTCTCTCGCTCTCTCTCTCTCTCTCTCATCTATTCTTAAACATTCAATAGATTCAAATTTGAAAAATATTTCTTTATTTAGTATTTATTCTCCAAAAGACATAAATTTATTTATTTATATTTTGCTTCAGCACTGGTATTAACAGTGAGTTCAATGATTTTTGTATTGAGTTTTGCATTGAATAGAAATTAATGTTTAAAATGTTATTTATTTTTTTTGATATCATTTATAATATTATTTAAATAAATATATCTTTTACTCAAAATGTATACTAAATGCTAAAAATTGAGCAAATTTTGATGTTTAGAACTCAGGAAAATTATTGCAAATTTCCGGAATAAGACACAAATGAATAATGTATTTGTAATCGGATGTAAATATTCAATGAAAGGCTTATATGTTATAATATAACGAAATTTTATTCAAAAAATTATGTGAATCTCAAAACATATCAACGATTTGTTAATATAATGTAATTTTGTTTTTCAAATATACAAACAAATCAATACATTTGGTCTGCAATGCATTCTCTCTACTATTGACACAGAATATTCTGTTGGCCTTACAGTCGAAACACAAATATATATTTCGCTGTTATTATCCAACTTTGACCTGAGCTCTAACTCTGGGGTTTAGCGGAAAATCTTGTTCTCATGTAATTCGTTGTTCACATCCATTATAGCAATAACTATATGATTGTTAAGAGAATCAAAAGCAACTATAGATGGGCTAAAGAGAGGGTATAAAAAACATTACTTTAACCGCCCTTTCCTTTTCATGAGCTTTTGATAGAGAAAAACGGGGAACGACTGTTCAAAGGCATAGAACTATACTATAAAGTCGGATAACATATATGTATTGTTCGCTAATTAATGATCTGAAGCAAAATTGATATTTATTATCGGTTCCCATCCATATCCATCCGTTCCCCACCATTCAAAACCACCGCCACTCGAGAGATGGGAATCATATTTATTGAAAATGGTATCCAAAAAAAATTCTATTGTATTTTCAATGTGTTTCTCGACATCTATTAAAACAGTATTACATTCATAGACATACTGAGGGAACACCACATTATGACCGTCTCATCACTGCATTACTCGCGAAGCAGTCATTCATTTGTGTTTCCCATTTGTAAACATTGTGTTGAACTCAATGTTTTTGGCGGAAGAAAAAGGAAACGAAAGAATCGCTTTTACATCAACGCATCTCAAGAGCTCTTCCCCTATAGTTGTAGTGTATATTGAGTTCAAGTCTTGACATTCATTGGCAGCAAACGAGAGGAGACGGCGGGAGTCATAAGCAAGAGAAGCAAAATAAGATCTTCACTCACAGAGAGACAGTGGAAGAGCACTGACATTATCTATCGGTTCTATAACTACAGTGAACTGTATGTGCTTTTTGTTTGCGAGTCGAAAGCAAAAAACAAAACCCAAAAAAACACATAACATTCGAGTGCACAAAGTTTTTGGTGAATGTGTTGTCTATCAATACATAACGATTGCATACAAAGAGATAAAATACAAATACAATACATATATACAAAAAACGAAAACAAAAAATCCAAACGATTTTTGTGTTTCTTGTGTCCAAACATTAACTTTTGCTGTCTTTGCATAGACTGGAACTATAAGTGCTTTTTAGCACAAGACTATCGCACAGTTATGTCCACAGAAAAGTAATGTATCAAAAAAATAATAAGAGGAACAGAAGTGGAGAAAAAGTCACAAAAATATACTAATAGTGTGTTTGCGATCGCTTTTTGTATTAAAGAGTTTAATAATAATAAAATCAATTCCTGAATGCGTTGTCCGAATGTATTGGCGCAAACATTTTTGACTGTCCATTAAGGGCCTGACATTAGGCACCGTTAGGGAAGACAACTACTTATACGGCGCTCGGCTCTTATTCGCCTCAATAGACAATACAATAGCAGTCATATATATATCTAAAGCACAGTTAGCTCACAGAATGCAAACGATGAACATTAGAGACTAGACATCCTGTGCCCAAAAACTGATTGCCAGCTAAATGCCATGAATCACACGATCGTGTGCTCTAGTGATGGCCAGAGGGGGCGAAGAGATAATTGTTTCACACAATAATCGATATACAGTACGCCATTCGAATGACCAAGGGCATTACTGTATGTGCTCTCTCTGTAAGACATCTGTTTTGCAAATTTCATTCAATATTCTAATTATTAAACATTTAATTAAGGACTGGAATGCCATTCCCCGAGTCAGCCACACATCCCTGTGTTGTCAAATAAATATTAAACACTTGTTTTCATACCAAACCTTTATCTCTGATTTGCACCGAAAAAAGTTTTTCGGTTAAAAAACTTTTTCTCATTTGAAAAGTCGAATAAATAGTGAATAATTTTTTTTTTCATTTTATATTCAACTATGAATTCAAGTATTTTTACATTCATTTTGAACTCAACACTCGATTAACGATAAAATATTCTCCAAATAAAAAAACTTGTGATAAAATCGTTTGAAAACATTTTATATTAATACCTAATTTACGCTTTTATACGAAATTTTACGCTTTTTTACCAAATGCTTATCAAAATTGACAGTCATTTTAATCATAAATTGTCGTCAATTAAAGCCTTATTGAATGACCTCGATATCTGTCCATAGATTAGCTCACAAATTGAATTCTCTTTTAATCAGGTCTTCATTAAATCAAATTCACATTAAATTAAATTTATTTCTCGAAAAAAACAATTTATAGTTCACTTCAGATGTATTTAAAGTGATATTTATTTTTGTTATTCAAACAAAAAGCAAAAAAATTATTCAATATTTATCGCTTGCATTGCATTTGAAAATTATTTGCCAAACAATTCATAAAACAAATTACACAACAGTTTTAAAGCCATAAAAAGTCATAAAAATGTTGTTTTTTGTCTTAACTCTCGTATATATATTCAGAACATATATTGCTATCGATTTTAGACACAAAAACATAAATTAGTTTTTTTTCTTTCATAACTGACTGCTGGAAAAGACCAGTAGTTGTAAAGAAAAACTCGTTTTGATATTCAATTGTTTTACAGTAAAATTCAGATTAATTTTAATATAGTTTTTCGCAATATTTGTGAAATATATCATAAATAAAATTTTTATATAAATCATAAAATCGATTAAATATTTTTTTTTTCACTAAAGAATTGTGAAATATTTGTGACAATTTTAGTATTAGGCCTAACATGTAATTATGTTATACCCCTTAACCCCTTGGAGGCGAATGCAGTCATTTAGGAGTAAAGAGAATTAATTAGTAATGAATTATATATTGAAATCTAAGCTCTTTTTGAAGATTTCATTTGAAAAATTCAATTAATATATGAATCAAATTCTAAATCTAAAGCAGGAGAGAGAGAGAGAGAGAGAGAGAGAGAGAGAGAGAGAGAGA
>JAQIXR010000731.1:0-20542 GCA_034700825.1 Quadroppia sp. Gr-Ori-00064 | reverse complement strand
CCGGTTATGACGTCTGCCATCACTTCATCGATGAGACACTTCTCGAGCGCTTCGACGACGACAACAAACGCTACAAAGTATACAAAAGGATACTTCCCGCACATCTCCCATTCCCAAGCCTGGCGCTTATCGGTTTGCCCAGCGGTGCACTGGTAGGCGAGCCCACATTTATTGGTTTTGCCTCCGCTGAGCTTCAGGCGCGCTGGTATGTGCAGGTGATGGCCGGCAACTGTGCAATGGTATCGCCTCAGCACATGTTGGCGCATATTGAACACGAGCACAGGTATGCGACCCCTAGTGCATCTTTGTCACCGATAAAAGCCTTCAGGAATATGTACGCGTATTTAGACGACATCGCCGACACCATAGGCGCCAAACCCGACCTAAAACGGTATGCGTTTACCGATTTTGCTCTATTCCTGCGCCTCATATTCGGGACGTGTCTTCAATACCAATACCGACTCGAAGGGCGGCATAGATGGCCGGGTGCCAGGACTGCGCTCATGCGGTCTGACTTTCGTGTCAGGCATGCAGTGAATGCCAGTGCCAGCGATGGAGACAATCCATACGATAATAATAATACGATAATCCAAATAATAACAATAATTGCATTCATTTTACTATTATTTTATTCATTGATTTTTGTATTGATTTTCATATGAATTGGTTTTGCAGTAAAAAATCCATCGAATGAATGGATAGTGAATTAAAAGCAAATATTTTTTGTCATACATTTGTCTGTCTTTTGCGCCATAAGAACAGACAACAGACACAACATATGGCATCCAATAGTACTATTGAAGTGGTTTCTGTCGTCTCTTTCGTTCCTTCAAATGTATTGCTAACAGAATCGGCTGTTCCTATTCTATTGTATGTGAAGTGTTTAAAACTGTTTTCCGAATTTCAAATAGTTTTAAATACTTTTTCAAACATTGAATATCGATATTACAGTTCGTAATATGTTAGAAATATATTGTTCATAGACTGTTATCTATAATGTTTGACTATAAATATAATAGTATGAAAAGAAAACAGTTTAAAAATTACAACGAACTGTAATATCGATACTTATTGCTATTAAAGGTGTTTAAAACTCGTGTTAGAATTTAAAATTATTTTAAACACTTTTTGCAACATTAAAATCAATATTACAGTTCCTAAAACTTTTTAAAGATTTTACTTTTCGTATAACATTAACCACAATAACAGTATAGCAAAAATAAATACCAAAAATTACAAACTGTAATATCGATATTCAATGATATGTAAAGTGTTTAAATATATTTGAAAAGTCTAAAAAAATGTAATAAATTTCTAGATTTAGCCCTTCATTGAAACTATTGTTATGTTTGTCAGTAAATTGACATCAACTTCATATTTACACAAACTAACTTAGCATCTTTGAAACGCTGTATTTGATATATAACGCAAAAAAAATATTAATTATAAATATTACACATAATAATAATTTATATTTTCATACCTTAATTATACCTGTTCAACGACCTAGAACATCATGGGCTGCAAAAAGACGTATTAGGTAGCAATTTATTTTTTTCTAATCAAGCAACAAATTTCACTTATTTTTCATAGTCTGCTAAACACATGCACCACATATGTGATCAACGCTTCGAATACGTCGACAAAATTTATTCAAAAACAAAACAAAACAAAAATTTATAAATGTTTTCAAAAATAAAATTAAAATAAATTTTAATAAAAAAAAATGAATTCAAAAACCATTATAAATATAGTGATCACAAGTCTATGCATTGCATGCATTCGTGCCGTCTATGACTACACTTCAAGTAGTGATAACTCATTCGCTATAATACCCGGCCTTCTGTCGAGCCCTTTGAAGGGAAAGTTCGATTACCGACGCGAGTATTCGCCACAATTGCGCCAAATATACAGCCAGTATTTGGGCGACAATCCCTTTCTGGTCAACTGTTCCCAACAGAATGGAAAGGCCACGGATATCAGTGCCGCTGAGATGGATAGTGCGCTAGCAGTTGCTGAGCAACAGATCGCTGCTTACGTATCGCTGTTCCCAGAGTCGAGAATTAAAACGTTCAGTAAATACATGTTTAATATGAATATTCACAGCAAATACAATGAATACGTTTCGGAATATTTGTCCCAAATGTAAATATAGTAATGATTTTCAATACAGTGTTCAATGTTTTCTCAGTGAATAATCGCGTTTTTTTTCCATTTCACAGCAAGTGCTTAAACAAGGAACAGTCGGCGCTCTTGAAAACGATCCCATTTCCCGATGCTGTGAAAAATAATGGCCTGCTTTGTGATGGGGAACTGGAGGTGAGCGACGGTGTCGTATGTGATCCCAGTGCCAAATATAGCCGTCTCGATGGAAAGTGCAATAATCTCGTGCACACCAATTGGGTCAGTAATTTCACACGCTTTCGAAATCTCTTGCCACCCGATTACGGGGATGGTGTACGCAAGGTACGGGTGGCCCGGGATGGCGCTGCACTTGTTCGTGTGCGCGATGTTTCAAAGGCGCTGATAGCGCAAAGGGATGTGCTCGATGACAGCCGCACGAGCATGCATATGATGTGGGGCCAGTATATAGCGCACGACACGTTTAAATTCGTACAGTTTGTTGGCGGGCCTCTGGGCTGCTGCCAGACCCACGACGAAGAGTGCGCTATGGCCGACCCCTTGATACCGGAGCCGTTGAGTATTGCCTACAATCAGACGTGCATATCCGAGGTGAAGGCGGTCGCCAGTAACGCTTGTCGATTAGGTGGGGGGCTCAATATGAAAATACATTAGCAATATTTTAACCATGGATCATTTATTGCCATCAGGTGCGAGAGCACAGGTGAACGCCGCCACCCATACCCTGGATCTGTCTAACCTGTACGGCGGCAATAATAACAATACGGAGAGATTGAGAGTATATTCAAATGGTTTGATATGTTTTTAATATGGGTTTGAAGAAATTGAAGCGTCATATTCAGTTGACATTATATTCAGGGAGAATTACTTTAAATGACTATTCAATTTGTACCCTTGTGTTAAATTTCGTGGCCCAGGTGAGTGTAAATTAATACGAATATATTTTTAGCTACGCTTCTCGAAGGAACTTAGTATATAAATTTTACTGCTCCAAAATGGACGCAATATTAACGCCTCGGTACAAATTAAATGAGCCTTTAACAAGTAATCTCATATTTAATCATGATGCATGCGCTCATTTTATTTGCTCGTGGGAATGATATGCACACTAAACGAATATGTATTTTATATTTGGTTCTTGATACATTTTTGCAGGCTTTTTAAAAACGGTCAAATCATTGGATAATAGAAGCGATATTTTGACGCCATTTATAATGGCAAACGACTCGTTCAATACATTGTCATGCAACACGCCCTTCACCCGGCCCTATCTGACATGCTTCGAGACTGGCGACGGCTTTCGAGGCAATCAGCAGCCGATGATACAGTCGCTCGATCTCATGATGACGAGACGCCATAATCAGCATGCACATGCACTGTCCATGGTGAATAGGCACTGGAATGATGAACAGCTATACCAAGTAGCAAGGTAAGAAACATACCGTAAATATATGTGCAAGTTCATTTATTTTTTATGATGAAACATATATTTATTATTAATTTCTATTCATATATATTCAGACGCCTATTGATTGCGGAATATCAATACATCAATTACAAAGAGTATGTGCCGGCGACTATAGGCGCTGATCTCCGACGCTACTATGGTTTGGATGTGAAGACGGGCGCCGAGTATACAAACTATGACCGCAATGTGAACCCGAACAGTATCGCTGAGGTAGGCGTCGGGCCGTTTCGTTTCGCCCATTCGCAAATCGCCTCAATATTTCACGCCATTCACAAACTCCATTACAAGACGTATGGGTTTTTTTTGCGCAACAAATTCCACGACCCGTCAGACGTGTGGGATGGAAACGCCGCCGCCATCACCAGGGGTCTGACGAAAGACCCGGAGCCGGCGTCCGATCGCTTTTCCGTCGCCGACGTCCAGGACTATATGTTCTTCACTCCACACCTGCCCAACCTCAACGATTTGCATGCGCTTGACATCGTCAGGGGCAGAGATTTTGGTACACCAGGCTATGCGTACTATGCACAATATTGCACCGGTGTCGTCTTTAACAGTTGGACCGATCTTGCTGCTTTAATACCCGAACGATTGCTCAGGCAATTGAAAACGATTTACACGTATGTTAATCTGTGTGAACGTCAACGAATTTTGACACCTAATCCATTCGTAACTACGCTTTCGTTATCCATACTTATTATTTTAAATATATAATAATACTTATATAATCACTATCTATTCAGTGCTAACTGATTGTTGATCTGTTCTTACAGAGCAAATCTATATACTATGTTCCTTACAAAAACGTAGTTAAAAATATAATATAATTTTAATATATTTTGGCAGTGATTACAGAGATGTCGAACTAATTATTGGTGGTCTTTATGAGACGCCCAGAAATGGCTCACTTATGGGTCCTGTATTTGAATGTCTGAATGCGTTGCAATTCTATCATTGGAAATATGGCGACCGATTCTACTTCGAGCACAGGGGTCAAGCAGGGTCGTTCACTGAAGGTCTATATGCATGTACAGTATATATACAGTACACTCGGATCACTCAATGTGAACGTCCCTTATAGTGAACAATCCCTTTAATATGAACGCATACTTTAGGTCCTATTGACTCAATGCATATGAAATGCGTGTTCACTATCGAGGCATTCGAGTGTATAGCGCATTAACAGTCTATAAGCGCTTGCGCGTTGCATTTGAGTGATTAAGTGTAACATAATGTTTTGAAAACCACAGAACAGTTGACAGACATTAGACAGACGTCTTCGTTGGCGAACATCATATGCAAGACAACCGACACGGACTCAATGCAGGCGAATGTTATGTTGAGAACGTCTGCAGCGAATCCACTCATTCATTGTCACAGATATCGAGAATTTGATTACAATCTATGGAAGGAATTGTGATAATAAAAAGAATTGTCTTTCATTTTGTGAAAAAAGTTGATTAAAATCTAAAATAAATACATATTATTACTGTACAAAAAAAACACGAATGAAATATCCTAGATTAGATACAACCTAGATTATTAACATAGAATTTAATCGTTTAATAATATTCTATATTCTATTCCACATTATATTCTATACTCTATATTTGAGTTACAGTTTGGAGAGAGAGAGAGAGAGAGAGAGAGAGAGAGAGAGAGAGCAAATAAATTCAAGGATTAAATCAAAAACTAATTTATATTTAATTTATTTCATTGTTTTATTTCATTCATTTCAACCTTGATTATATTATACGCAAAATTCCTTAAATAAAATTTATATATTTATAGCCATTTCATGTCTTCCCTCCAAATGGACTCCAATTCAGTTCCGGCGAAATATTCGGCAAATTTTGCGTCAATTAAATCGCTTTCATCTCTACTCATATGTGAGCGCCAGTCGCCGACAGAGCCTTTCCTCATAACTCTTCCCTCCGTCTTATCACTTATCATGTAATCAAAGCTCGATTTCTTCAACATTTCATTCAAAAGCAATTCATTGTTTGCCAACAAATTGTCCACAAATTCTTTGCCCAAAAACTCTGCAATTTTCAGAATCCCTTCGTTTGGGTTTCGTATCATTTGTTCGTAAACCACATAATCGTAATTACCATCCATTCTATGGCGCCAATAGTCGGACACGTACTTAAAGTAGTCGAAGAATGTATTTCCAATCCATCGGCGAAAGAATTGATGAAAGTCTGTCCACTTGTTCAAAAGTGTCCCCTTTTTCTGGAAGTGATAGAACGAGACGACAGTGTCTTTAGGGTTACGAAAGACCAGCAAATACTTTGCCGTTGGATTCTTCGGCAACAATTCATAGCGCAAATGAGTGGTTATGACCGGCTTAAAGAGGGTATCCTTTCCATGGTGTTCAATGAGCGTGAGAGTACCTTGCTCAGTCATACCCGGGTCATATACGCCGCCGTTCACTATGAGCCTAGCGATGACATAAGTCCAATGAGAGCCAGCCTTGGGATAGGAGACTATAAACCGGTCCTCATCTAAGGGCTTGTATGTGGCGGCGAATACGAAGGTCTCTTCGTTGAGATGTACCAGAATCTCTTTGGGTATGTTCTTGAGGACAGCCTTTCTATTCAATTCACTCATTATTAGACCGTTAATGAAAAATAACAAAAAATATTCATTCAATCTATTGGTGAAGTGAAAGACAATCGCAACTTATATAGCAATTGGTCTATGCGTTCACTCAATAGTGAACTGCAAATTCATTTCATTGTATCCAAAAATAACTAATAATTTATTTCTATTGTTATTCTGTTTATACGCTTAACGGCAAATCTATGTCCACCTCAAAGAATAGGCTCTCATTTGAGTTTTTATTAACCGATTCTGAAAATTCCTTCAGTATAATACCAAGGAGATATTCTGGTATCTTAGTCTAAATGGAAATAAAAATATTGAGAAAGGTAAATAAGTTGTAAAGGTTTGAATAAACACTCCATTTTTTAATGAGTTATAAAATATGAAAATTGTGTTTATATATGACTTGAGTTCAAAGTTGTTTAACATTAAAAACATATTGAAATTCATTGAAAAATGAAGTGCTTATTCAAACCTTTACAACTTTTTTACCTTGCTCAATATTTTTATTTCCATTTAGACTAAGATACCAGAATATCTCCTTGGTATTATACTGAAGGAATTTTCAGAATCGGTTAATAAAAACTCAAATGAGAGCCTATTCTTTGAGGTGGACATAGATTTGCCGTTAAGCGTATAATACATTGAGTACTGAATGGAAATAATTTATTATTAATTAAATTTATTTTTAGACAAATATATAAAATAAATTAATTTTTCTAAACGTTAATGAATTCATAAATATATTTATTGTCTATTTATATCATTTGCTGAAAACAAAGCCTCCGATAAAGTATGTCAATAGTGTCCACTCAAAACACATACACATTCTATTAGACCCGCCTTTTGACAGCCCTTTAAGTGTGTATGAATGAAATAGGTCTGAGATCTGTGCAAGGACATTTTGTGGCTACTGGTGTTATGGGTAGGACTCGATTCATACATATTTGTATTTGATTGGACAGACAGCCAATTGAAGGCTAATTCTTATGCAAACACTGAAACAAAATGTCAATTCATGTTGTTTTTCATACAGAGAGCAAAACATGTACTTATTTACAGTTCTTATACATTGTCCGCCCTTTACTTGTGTATGAATGAAGCCCTCATTCGAGTACAAGGGCTGAGTTTTCAACAAATAAGATGATTAAACATTAACTGTATTTCTATTTACATTGAGTACTGAAATAATTTTATTAATAATTTTCTATAAATACATTTTTAAACAACATTTTTAATGAGAAATTGATTTGTAATGTCATTGATATATCCAATGAAACACATACTATAAGAAGAGATATATTTTTTAAATATAAAATTCATTGTAATTTCAGTCGAGAATTAGATATAAAAAAAATATTTATTTTTTAGTAAATAATTTATTATTTATTTTGTTAACAAAATAACGCTACAGAAAATGGCCCTTTCCTTAGATAATGAAGCTTTGGATGATTTAAGGAAAGACACTATCGATGAGACACGAGCGCAGGCACTCGTATACAAGGCAAAAGATGACGACATATTCGTTGTAGGCCTTCCCAAAAGCGGCAACAATTGGTTGTTCAATATTGTCAACCATATCGTAAACGATGGCAAACCCATCGACGATGAGTTGGCCCACGTGTTAGAGATTGCCGGCGCCCGACTCCTAACGAAGCACGCGATTGGCACACATTTGCCTATTCAAGCGCTGCCTATGAATCCCAGCGCCAAATACATAGTGATTTTTCGCAACCCTAAAGACACGTTGATCTCCGCATATCACTTCTTGAAGCGCATGGCGCGCCCGAACGCCATAGATGACCTTGGTGCATTCGTCAACTATTCGCTCACACATCCACAGTACAAGTACTTTGAATATGTGCGCGATTATTGGACCCACAGATCGGACGATAATTTTCTCATTGTATTCTATGAGCGAATGAAACGAAACCCAAAGGAAGTGATTGTGAAAATCGCAGAGTTTTTGGGCAAAGAATTCGCGGACAAACTATTGGCTAATAATGAGAGCGCTTTGAATGACATGTTAAAGGCCACGAGCTTTGAACATGTGATCGCCAATACAAACAAGCATGGTCGTATTATCTGTAGAAAGGGTGTGGTCGGCGACTGGCGCTCACATCTGTGCAGAGATGACAGCGATTCAATTGACGCAAAATTTACGGAATATTTCGCCGGCACTGAATTGGAGTCCATTTGGAGTGAAGACATGAAATGGCATTAAATATAATACTTATAATTAAAATGAAATTATTTTAATATTTATTTAAAAAAAAAATTATTAAAAATTAATTTATTTTAATAATAATAAGAAAATAAAAAAAATTATTTTCAATATAATTGCTAGAATGCAGTGAAAGGACAGTTGTATTTTAACCTATAGTCAGCTATTTTCTATTGGATATAACAATGCTATACTCCTGTGCATCGAACGGCGCCTCAGAAATCGTGTAAGGGTAAGGTTCGAGGCCTTTATCGCTGTCCAGTTTGAGCACATAATCGCCGGTCCTTTGCATAAATCGCACCAAAACGAGGAATAAGTCAGCGATGGCTAACTTGTCGCCGACACACACGCGACGCCCGACGCCAAAGGGCAGGTATGCCGCGGGTCGAGTGGTCACGAATTCGCCATTTTCGAGAAATCTCTCCGGAATGAACTGATCCGGTTGTGACCAACACTTCTCATCGTTAAGCATAAAGCCCTGAAAGGCACAAACGGTCGTTCCCTTCGGTATCGCATAATTGCCTAAAAAAATTGTTTTAAAAAATGTTATTTTTTTAATGAAAACTATTATTACTTTAAATGAATACCTATTTTGCTGTCGACGACGGCTTTGTGTACCAGTCCTTTCGGAACGGCATTCCTGAACCTCAGTGTCTCCGATATGAAGGCCATGACATAATGACATCGACTCCTGTCCTCATGTGTGGGCATTCGGTCACCGATTTCTGTCTCAATCTCTTTGCGTAACTTTTGGCCAATTTTCGGATAATATAACGAAAACAATAAAAGCCATACGAAGGTCGCGTGCGAAGTGCCGGTGCCCGCGAGCATCAGATCAAATATAACCAAGGCCATATTCTCGTCTGTCAAATAAGGTGCCGACTCTTTGCCGTCTCTCAGCGCCTCATATTTAGCAGCGATGAGCGCATCGCAAAAATCTCTGACCACAGACTTGTCGTACAGTTCGTAATGTGTCTGAAATTTCTCTGTAATAAAACCAATCAATTCGTCGACCAAAACATTGGACCGATTGATGGCATTCATGTCAAAGAGTCTCAAATTCATTAGAAAGTTGAGTACTTTCCACTTAACACCCGTTCCTCTTCTCATATCATACATAAGGTATTTAAATCGCTTGTATTCGTCGTCATTGATATCATAGCTAAAAAATATTCATTTATTTTTCTCTTTCTATTCTCCCCTCCCTTTCCCGCATCCCAGGCCTAGGCTCTCACCTCTTGCCGTAGCAAATCGTTGCCATTATATTGAACAACATATAATAGATGTAATGGAAGGGAACGAACGGTTTGTCGAGGCCTTCGCCGGCGATCATCGCATCGATGGTCTGATCGACACAATCGATGACCTGATTTATCAACGCTTCGGACGTCGAATATTTGCTGCGAATGTGAAAAAACAGAATAAATGAATTTAAAGAGCATTTTAACGACTGTCCCCATACTTGACCATCGCGTGCGCCAATCGGCGCAATGTCATCCATTTGGGGCCAAAATCTTGGAACTGAATTGCGGATAGTTTTTCATTTGAGAGAAAATTTCCTAAATATTTGTTAACGTTATTTAAAAGTAAAAACTATTCGTAAATACGCTTTAAATTGTTTAATGAAGTCATTGACAAAAATGTAGTTCACAGACAAGAGGGGACAGTGATATAAATGGTGGTGAACTGTAGTGCTCACCAAAATATTTTGTATCCCTTCCGGAAAAGTCGCTTTTGTTGAACACCTCCTTCGCTAAGTTCACGTCCATGATGTGGATGGTAGGTCTGGCGCCCAACCACAGCGTCATCACAGGGCCATACCTTTTGGCGATGCGCTCAATATCTTGTGTCCAATGTTTTTCGCTTCCCTTAAATACTGGCAAAACATATTCAAAGTATAAACACATTTAAGAATATATATATCACTCACGCATAAGATTTCCGAATATTGGCACCGGGATGGGACCGGGAGGTAGTTTGAACACATATGCGTAAAACATGATTATTTTGTAAGCAATTAATCCAATAATAAAATAGAAAAACATTTTCCCTAAAAAATAAATATAACTTTTAGTTATTTTAGAAATAATTTCTATTATACACAACAGCACCGGGAGGTTATGTAAAGAATTTGTATACAAAAATCAATACAAAAATTCAAGAATATATTAAAATCATATTTGATATGAAAATTCTTGTGAAACTAATGCTTACATTCGTTGAAGACATTTGTTATTAAGGCATACATTAGTGCAAACACAATGAGATAATACAGTATTGTATTCATTGTGTGAATCGTTTTCTGTTATAAAAGGGGAAAAAATTGATTTTTGTTTGAATTTAAACACAAAACAACGAAAACATCATTTAATAGACAGAAAAAAATACTAAATGAATGATCAAAAAAAAAGTTTAGTTTTTATAAAATTTTTAAAAACTTTAAAACAGTTTTTATATCTTTAAGAATTCACTGAATGCTCAAGGCTTTCGCCAAACAAATAAGATGATTAAACAGTTATTTATTGTAATACAATTCTGTGTTAATTCTTATGCATAGAAATAAATACTTTTTTTTCATACAAACTTTTTTCATACAATTCAGCGCTAATTATATATACAAACACTGAAACAAATGTCAATTCATGCTGTTTTTCATACAGAGAGCAAAACATGTACTCATTTACAGTTCTTATACATTGTCGCTAATATTATAAGAAAGTGAAACTGTTTTTTGTTTCTCAATTTATGCCATTGAGTGCTCTTTGCGATAGAACTCAATATAATATTTATTTTTAAGAATGAAAAATAATTATTAATTTCTTAAAAGAATAACAAAAAAAACAATTTTAAAAAATTATATTTAACTATATATTTACTAGTTATATACGCGTACACTGACCATGGACATCGCACCGACAACATACAACTCGGGCAATAGAGGACAGAAAGTGAGAGCGAATGAGATGTTGGATACAATCGTATCAGACGTTGGCGTCAAGTATTGAATGAGAAAAAAAAAATATTATTTTTTGTAATTGTTTTTCATTATTATTATTGTATAGAATGCATGACATAGTGGTGGACATCGGGTGCGGCACCGGTAATGTCACCGTTGTGTTGGCGACGAAAGTCAATGCGCGCCACATATATGGCTTAGATATGGACGAAGAGATGATTGCATTCGCGACACAGAATCACATGAAAGACAACATCAGTTATATTGTACAGAAGTTTGACGTTGACTTTGAACGCATGGCACCGGCGCTGAAAGCACTGGAAGGCAAAGTATCGCTGATTTTCTCAAATTTCTGCTTTCATTGGTTCAAAAACAAAGAATTGGTGGCGAATAATCTCTACCGACTACTGGCGATTGGGGGCAGAGTTTACACAAAATTTCCGAATATAACAAACTTTTTCAATGAGTTCACCGACGAGAGGAAAGCATACTTTGAGTCCCTATTCAGAAAAACAGGCAAACCCTCTGAAAACCATAAGGAATGGTTGGATGCGTTCGAAAGCGTCGGCTTTACAACCATTAGAGACGAATGCATTGAAAGTTTGAGTCCAATTCCGATGAATAATTTCAATGAGGGTAAGACATGCAAAAGGACCTTGCTCACTATCATTTATATCCAGATGTTACCTAGTACAAGTTACCAAGATGCTTTTTCATTTCAGACACTCTTCACGTGTTGGCCAACATTCAGATGATTCACTTCATAGGAACGGATGAACAACGAGTGAACATCAGAAAAGAATTACCTGCGCTAATAAAGTCCTCGACCTCCATGTCCACCGATGAGACCACTGGCGAACAGAAGTTACTATTTATGAAACGTTTATCAGAATTTGTTATTAAAAAATAGAATATTAGATGTATTTCCAGTGCCTTGACTTATGTGCAGCACTTGATATGAATTATAATATTCTTTATTAAAAAGCAATTATAAACTGAAATTAAAAATACAATTCATTATGAATATAATATTCTTTATTTGAACATAGAATATCCTTGGTTAAGTTTAGTCCATCAATCGTATTATCATTTATTATATTCTGTAATCAATTTTGTGATCAGTTTTGCACACTTTTGACCACTTTTGCTGTCTTTCATTCGCTGTGAAATATTCTTGTATTTCGCATACAATTCGCTGTCGTTCAACAGACTGTCCATCGCTTCAAACAATTGCTTTCGTGTGCACTCGTATGGATCGAGTCGCGCGCCTAACCCCCTGTCCACCAGTCTCTGTGCGTTGTCGTATTGGTCGGCGAAAAGCGGGAAAACAATCATCGGTTTCCCGAAAAACAGACTTTCGTTGAACGTATTATTGCCTCCGTGTGTGAGCACCAGATCGACGAGTGGCAGCACTCGGGTCTGTGGCAACCAATTCTCGCCCCACATATTCTCCGGCAACTCATATTCGTCGCCCTTTCGACCCTTCACTACAATAAACCGGTGCTCAGAATCGGACAGCAATGACACCAATCGCTTATTTAGAGCGCAGTTCGCACTCTCGTAGAGCCCTCTCCCCAACGATACGTATATCAACTTTCCCGTACCGTTCCTCAGCTTCTCCGGCAGTTCAAACATATGCTTCTCATTGTCGCCATTATTGCCTAACATGGGATCAAATGAGACGAATGTCTTGTCTTTGTCTGCGATCTCTTTGTAGTCCAACTCTTCGGGATATAAATACAGATTGAGATAAGGGGACGGATTGCAGAACATCCCCTTCTCCTCTATAGGGGGCGCTCCCATTGATATGAGCCATGTGTTAAACTCTGTCCTCACGCCCTCGGACACGACTTCCCACTCTTCGCGAAACTCATCCCAAACTGTTTTATCGCTATTCATAGATAAGCCTAAAATTCGTGTCAAAAAAAATATTATACGTTATATTCCTTCTATACCGTCATTACATACCGGAGCTCATCGGTGGCAGACGCTCGTCACAGGTCAGGAAGAGTGGGTTACATGTGATGAAGCGAATCCATGGAACGCCAGCGCAGACAACGGCGGGATTGTATGACACGTTGTCCACAACTATCGCATCGGGTTTTACGCTATCGATGGCTCGCTTGAGCGCCGTATATGTAAGTCGACTGACCTCATAGTGGGCCCGGTATGTGAGCGCCGAGAAGGAACGTATCTTCTCATAGGGAGACTGTCGCAGAATGTCGTCATGAAAGCGATCGCCAAATCTGATCGACATTTGCCTTTCCTTCAGCCCATAGCAGATATAGTCGACGCCCGTCTCATGCAATGAGTCTCTCTTCACGTCTTCATTGATAATGAGAACACATTTGTGGCCAAAATCTCGTATCGATTGCGCTAATTGTATATAAGGGCTGAGATTTGAGTCACAATCCTTGGGAACGACAGCTATTGTGTAGAATTTGCTCATATTTAGTGAAAAATAAAATAAATTTTTTTATAAAATTTTTAAATATTTTTTTATGTCTTAAAGAAAACTACTGTTTTAACAAAGCGAAAACAAAGACTTGAATGTGTGTCAAAATTGAGTCTTAGAGGACCAAGGACAGTTTTCAATGTCGTATTATAATATATATGCAATGTATTTATGTGTGACAAATGAGTACATGTTTTGCTCTCTGTATGAAAAACAACATGAATTGACATTTTGTTTCAGTGTTTGCATAAAATTATCACTCAATTGGCTGTCGCTCAACAGTCTGTCCAATCAAATACGTTTATGAGCACTCGTAATGACGAGTCCATCCCATAGTCGTGTAGCCACAAAATGTCCTTGCACAGTTTTGAGACATATTTCATTCATACACACCTAAAGGGTTGTCAAAAGGTGGGTCTAATAGTTAAATGTGTATGTGTTTTGAGTGAACACTTTTGACACACATTATCGGAGGCTTTGTTTCAACAAATGATATGAATAGACAATAAATATAATAATGAATTCATTAAACGTTTAGAAACAAAGTAATGGGTAGGCGGAACAGACCAAAATTATATACTACGTTCCTAAAGGAAAGCGTAGTTAAAAAAACAAAAAAATTTCAATGAAATAAAAATGTTATATTTTTTTCATTTTTATTTATTTATTTTTTTTGTTTGTTTTATATAAACTGTAATCACTTTATTCGACAATAAATTACTCATTGTTTAAGTACTAAAAGAATATTATCTTGATTAATAACTGATTTGCCTTGGTTAATATTTAAATATACTACTAGAATCATATTATTAAATAAACAAGGTGAAATTATTCAATTTTTATACACATGAGTACTATATTTGACTTCACTTTCTAAGTCGAAAAATCGTTAAAATTCTTTCATTTTCTATTATCTCTTCTCCTGTGGTCTCATTCGTGAAACGTCTTCGGCTGGCGATCAGTCTCTCTTCCAGCGCCTTCATCATGAGAGTGACCTTCTCTTCGTCTTTCACGACGAGGTACTGCTTATACTCGAGAAGAACTGTCGGTAACATCACTGAAAAACGACAAAAATTAATATTATTACAAATGCCATAACAAAAAAACGCATTGAAACAAACATTGCTTGAATTGAGTGAAATTCGCAACGATTTTGTTGTTGAAATTCTGGACAGAAATCACATCAAAGCCCACGTCTTTGAAGGCTCTAAACATGTTATCGAGCCGTTTCTGCTGGTCAGGCATTTTCATGAACTCCTTCTCATGTATGGCCTTCTCTTCAGGTGTCAAATTGCTGTATGGGTCGAACACGTGGCGAAAGCTCGCACACACTTCACCGCCGTTTGATAGCATGCGATACATATTGATCGACAGGTTCTTCACGTCGTCTATGAGTTGGAAGACGCTATGGGAAAAAATTAGTGATACCTGACCTTCGAGTGCCTTCAGCTCCGGCGCTAAACGGTCAAACTCTGCCACAATGTCTTGCGCAACATAACTGATATTGTCTTTTGTGTTGTTATTCTGTTTCGCGAATTCAATGACATCTTCGTTGATGTCAACGCCATAGATATGGCCGACAGTTATCTCTTTGTCCAACAGAGCCGTCAATTGTCCGCCACTACAGCCTATGTCTAACACAATGTCATGTTTTCTGTGAATGAAAATTGTTACAAAAATTGTATTTATTTTTTCTATTAATATAAATATTATTTTTTTTAGTAATACTTATCACATATTCCTAAAAGAATTTCATGAATACTTTCTCTCATTTGCGATTCGTTCGCATTTTTAGCAATAAATTCATTATAATCAGTGAAATCCATTTAAAATAAACATTTATTTAATAATTTTTTTAACAAAAAAAAATACTTAAAATATACCAACATTACATACAAGCCCTCAATGATTAACTGCTGTGTAATTCACTTCATTAAATACACTTTCTTTTGACGTCATTGACGTACACATACAATAGCCCTGTACTCAAACTTACACTTTTAAGAGATACTGAAAACAAAATTTAATTCCATTTCTACACATTTCACCTTGATTCTCAATGAATATAGTGGTCATCAAGCTGAAGTAGAATTTGCTCATATTTAATGAAAAATAAAATAATTTTTTTTTCATAAAATATTTTTTATGTCTTAAAGAAAACATTCGTTTTTAACAACGAAAACAAAGACTTGAATGTGTGTTAAAATTGATTGTGTCAAAAGAGGACCAAGGACAGTTTTCAATAGCGTACAATGTATTTATATGTGACAAATGAGTACATGTTTTGCTCTCTGTATGAAAAACAACATGAAATGACATTTTGTTTCAGTGTTTGCATAAGAATTATGCCATTCAATTGGCTGTCGCTCAACAGTCTGTCCAATCAAATACGTTTTGTAAGCACTTCCTATGCAATCGAGTCCATCCCAAAGCACCAGTAGTCACAAAAGTAATGAATAGTGAAAGTTAGTGTAAAGAAAAAATATCTCAATAAGTATTTTACAGCTCTTTTTCTCCATAGATATTCTGCAGATAATGTCCTCACATATGCTTTCCCTCAAACAAGTCAATGGCTGTATATTTCCGGCCATATGTCCGGACGAAAGCATTGCCTATGCGTTGAATTACAAGCCATCGAACGATGACATCTTTGTCGCCACATATCCTCGTTGTGGCACAACATGGACTCAACAGATCGTGGCCTTACTATACGCGGAGGGCATACAAAAAGACGTCGACCCATTCAACTACAGTTACATCAGCTGTTTAGAACTGAGAGGACAGGAGACAGTGGTGACGCCTACAGTCAAAACACATTTACCCTATGGTTTACTACCGATGAATAAGTCGGCAAAATATGTGCTCGTCTTTCGTAACCCTAAAGACCAGGTGGTTTCGTACTATCATTTCCTGAAGCATGCACCCGGGTATAAAGAGATGGCTGACATACATGCCTTCTTTCCGGAATGGATGGCCGGACACGTGCCCTGTGGTGACTACTTTCCCCATACACTCGACTACTGGACTCATAGAATCGATGCGAATATTCTGTATTTGGTTTACGAGCAAATGATCCGAAACCCAAAGGAAGCGGTGCTTAGAATTGCGTACTTTTTGGGCGGCAATGACTTTGTAGACAAAGTGATGGCAAATAACGAGACGATTTTGGGGCGCGTTTTGAACTATTCGCGCAGTGATTATATGCAAGGTATGGGCGGTATGGGAAAGGCACTCATTAGGAAAGCCATTGTCGGCGACTGGCGATCACAGCTGAGCCGAGAAGAGAGCGATTTGATTGACGCAAAATTTGGCCAATATTTCGCCGGAAGCGAACTTCAAGACATATGGCGTGAAGACATGAAATGGCTATAAATAATAGTTTTTTTTAATCTCAAAATAAATTGCATTTTTTTTCTTCGTTTAATATAAACTGCAATAACTTTATTCAACAACAATAAGTGACTCATTGTTTAAGTATTAAAAGAATATCATCTTAATCAATGACAGATATGCCTTGGTTATATATTTGAATATACAGTACTACTAGAATTCATAGTAAAAAATAATTAAACAAGATGAAATTATTCAATTTTTATACGCATGAATACAATAATTGAAATCACTTTCTAAGTCGAAAAATCGTTAAAATCCTTTCATTTTCAATCATTTCTTCTCCTGTGGTCTCATCCGTGAAACGTCTTCGACTGGCCATCAGTCTCTCTTCCAGGGCCTTCATCATGAGAGTGACCTTCTCTTCGTCCTTCACGACGAGATACTGCTTATACTCCAGAAGAACTGTCGGTAACATCACTGAAAAAAACAACAAATTTAATATCATTACAAAAGCCATAACAAAAAACTCATTGAAACAAACATTGCTTGAATTGAGTGAAATTCACAACGTTTTTGTTGCTGTAATTCTGTACAGAAATCACATCAAAGCCAACGTCTTTGAAGGCTCTAAACATGTTATCGAGCCGTTTCTGTTGGTCAGGCAATTTCATGAACTCCTTCTCATGTATGGCCTTCTCTTCAGGTGTCAAATTGCTGTATGGGTCGAACACGTGGCGAAAGCTCGCGCGCACTTCACCGCCCTTTGAGAGCACGCGATACATATTGATCGACAGGTTCTTCATGTCGTCTATGAGTTGGAAGACGCTATTGGAAAAAATCAGTGATACCTGACCTTCGAGTGCCTTCAGCTCCGGCGCCAAACGGTCAAACTCAACAGCAATGTCCTGTGCAATGAAAGACAAGTTTTCTTTCATGTGGTTCTGTTTCGCGAATTCAATGACATCTTCGTTGATATCAACGCCATAGATATGGCCGACAGTTATCTCATTGTCCAACAGAGCTGTCAAGTGTCCACCACTACAGCCTATGTCTAACACAGTGTCATGTTTTCTGTGAATAAAAATTGTTATAAAAAAAATTGTATTTATTTTTTCTTATATATAAATATTTTTGTTTTCAGTAATACTTATCACAAACTCCTGAA
This sequence comes from Quadroppia sp. Gr-Ori-00064, assembly GCA_034700825.1. NCBI lineage: Eukaryota > Metazoa > Arthropoda > Arachnida > Sarcoptiformes > Quadroppiidae > Quadroppia > Quadroppia sp. Gr-Ori-00064. The sequence continues at coordinate 2,195 of JAQIXR010000731.1, read as the reverse complement.
AGAATTTCATGAATAATTTCTCTCATTTGCGATTCATTCACATTTTTAGCAATAAATTCATTATAATCAGTGAAATCCATTTAAAATAAGCTTTTATTTAATAATTTTTTTTTATAAAAATTCACTGAAATAAAAGCTAACATAACATACAGGCCGTCATTGATTAATTGCTGTGTAATTTATTTCATAAAATACTTTTATAATTTATTTGACGTCATTGACGTACACATACAATAGCCCTGTATTCAAACCTACACTTTTAAGAGACACTCAAAAATATGTCTTTCCATTTCTGCATATTTCACCTTGATTCTCAATGATCATCAAGCAGAAATATTTTGCAATTATGCAATCATAAGAATTGAAGAATTTTTTCTAATTATTTTATAAATTTTATGTTTATTTCAAATATAAAATTCTATTATTTGTAGATTTTAGTTAAGAATCTTTCTTTCTATATAAATTCACCCATAAATAACGAGGCAAAATAAAGCAAAATTTTACTCAAGTAAATCTCAAGGAATTTTTTTTTATGAATTTTTAAAGTGAACAAAAAAATGCATTTTGAATATTGGGAACTCTATTATAGGCAAAAAATTTGTTCAAATATTACGTTTAAAAAATCTTCAAATATGCTTGATGACTTTTGCATGCACTTATCAAATTCTATTTAGTATAGTAAAGTGACCATGTTGCGATATTATGAAATAAAGTGATATTATTTATTTAATGTAAAACTTTTATTGAAAATAATATTTTATATTTTTATTAAAGTTTTGTTCTCTGTATGAAAAACAACATGAATTGACATTTGTTTCAGTGTTTCAATAATTAGACTTAAATTGTGTTTGTCATTCTGTCTGTCTTTCTGTCTGTCCATCGCTTCAATCAAATACGTTTATCAGCACTCATATGAATAAAGTCCACCCCCTTAACAGTCTTTTTGAAAGTCCTTGGACAGATTAGTACCCATTTCATACATAGACACGACTTAAAGTGTTAGTAAAAAGGCGGGTCTAATAGAGAGTGTATGTGTTTTGAGTGACACACTATTGACACACATTATCGGAGGCTTTGATTCAACAAATGATATGAATAGACAATAAATATATTTATGAATTCATTAACGTTTAGAAAAATTCAGATTTTTTTTTATATTATAAAATATAAGTCATTAAAAATATTGTTTTATATTTAAAAATAATAATTTTCTTCTAAAAACACATATATTTTAAACTAAAAAAAACTTTTATCCATTTCTCTGTACAACAAGCGAAACAGTGTTGCCGTACTCAACAAAGACACAGGAGTTCCACAGATAGTCATCAAGAAGAATGTCAACGGATTCGTTGACTTCGACAATACCAATGGCGTTCAACAATACCAGTGCTCACGTCAGGCGCAAAATCGTGGCCATGTTGCAGGAGGTGAACAATAAGCTCACGATTAGGGAATGTCGTCAGTCTGACGAAGAACTGGGATGTGTTCTCGGAATCCATACGTATTTCAATCATAAGACCAAAAACTATGAGCAAAAGTACATAGTTTACAACTTTCTCAATTATCCCAAAGGTTTTCAATCATTTTATTCAAATTCTATATTCTGAGACATACTTTTATTGGTTGTTTAGCCCCTTAAAGCCCCTAATTGTGATCATTAATGTTAAACAATTTTATATTAAATACAGTTTTGATATTAATTTGAATTCAATTTAAAGATAATATTCAAATCTGATATGAAATTCACCTTTACTTGTATTGTTACCAAGATGTAGTCCAGGGTTAAGTAGCTATTAATATTCACTTCAGTTTGAGATAAAATGCGATTAAACTCTTAAACAAACATTTGCGACAATAAGTAATAATATGTCAAAACAATTGAAAATACAATGAATTAAAACATATAAAACATTTGCAATGAATTTGATGTAAAGGTTTTTGGGCCATAAGTTATCACATACTGGTCTTCATTATGGTCTTCGCCTGTCTTATAGTCACTGTATTTTCCACTATCGACGAGTTTAAAGTCGGTTAGTATTATCCGGCGCTCATTTAAGCGCCTGTATTTCAAACAATAACGAGAACCCCCTTTTCAGGTGCAATGCATTTCCTATACCGCTTAGAAAAAGTCATAATTATTTGGTTCAGCTCTGAATTCATTATAAGGATGTGGTCATCGAGTTGTAAGCATCACT
>JAQIXR010000730.1:0-20545 GCA_034700825.1 Quadroppia sp. Gr-Ori-00064 | reverse complement strand
CTCTCTCTCTCTCTCTCTCTCTCTCTCTCTCTCTCTTTGATAGACAGACAGTCAATATTTGTCTAAGATTACACTTTATGAGTAAATAAGGGGTATATATAAAAAGGGAACAAATTTTCTTTGTTAATAACATTTAAACAATTATTTGAATATTTTCTTCAAAAATGAATTTATTTTTAATTATAATCGCATTGAATGTATTGAATGCGTGCGGCGTGTCGTCGCCCGAACAAACGCCATGTGCCCGTGAGAACCGGTGCGAATGCGAGCCCATCACAGGGGCTGACATCAGATGCGATGCCGGCGTGACGGACCTGAGCCTCAGGCGGGCGCTGTCCGGCGGAAAGGGTGTCCTGAAGATCGATACGTTTTGGTTGTCAAACAATAATAACATAAAGACTTTAAGCGACGATATGTTCGCAAATGTAAGCCTTACGTTACCTTGATCATGTTATTATGACCCGCCCGTCCCTTCAGGTGCTGGTCAAGGATTTCAATATAAGAAAGGTCAGACGTTTAACCACCGTTGAAGAAGGGACATTCGCGGCACAGGCGAACATAACGCAGACCCTGAAGATTGTATCATGCTCATTGAACGACAGCGTCGCCCTTTTTAAGGCCGTGTCACAGCTGACTGTCCTGTCGGTGCTCGTGCTCAGCGACAATCAGGTGCTTATGTTGTCAAAGGACAACAAAATTCTTGTTTTCCAAAAACAGAATATTATTCTGTTTTTTGTTATTGTGTTTAAAGTGAGAAATTATTGACAGAATATTCTGTTTTTGAAGAATATTATGTATTTTGTTATTCTGTTTGAAGTGAATATTATTAGAGAATATTCTTGTATTGTTTTGACACTAATAGCTAGAAGACATACCGGCGCACGCGTTCGCCGACACACAGACACGGCTCAAAATGATAATAATCGCCGGCAATCGTATCAAACATATGGGCGCCGATGGCTTCCATGCCTTGTATTCGTTGAATTACTTGGACTTAAGCCGAAACGCGTTGACGACGTTAGGAGACAGAGCGCTGGCTATAAGGAACGACACCCGAGACAGATATGTGCATAGCATAGCCATCGACTTAAGCGGTAATCAACTCACAGACATAACTGTGACGGCATTCGAGCCGCTGTACAGAGTCGTCAAATTGGACCTGAGCTTCAATAAGCTGACAAAATTGACACCGGAATCGCTGAAGAATATTCTGCGATACGACAGTTCTTCGGTGCGAGTGAAGGGTAGGCGCTCTGCCACTCACAGTGGGCTTATGTGTAACACAAATTCTTATGTCTTTTTTTTTATTCTTGAAGGGAATCAATTGAAATGTGTGTGCGATTTGAAGTGGATTTACGATAACCAGGCGCTAAAGACGCGCTTCTCTGGTCCGCTCAGGTGTGCCGATAAGCGCTACTTCCAGGAGCTGACGGACAATGACTTTAAGGACTGTCCAAATGTTTTTTGAAATAAAATATATTTTATTGTTTTTTTTATGAGAAATATTTTTATCATAGAATAAGTCATTGAAAATAATTATCGCAAATATTTGTCGTGTTTTTTATATTGAATGAAAAATATTATATAATTTTATATATATTTTGTGTTTTTATTTCAAAAAAACAGTTAAAAATATTCTATAATTTTATAAATATTTTGTGTTTTTTAATCAAAAAATAGATAAAAATTGTTTTATTAGAAGTTTTTTTAAAACATTTTTTAATTGTTTATAATTTTGATTAGAATTTAGAAAAATTTATTTAATTTTTTTCAATCACTTATAAAAACATAAAAATATTTATTTTTTATAATTCAATCACATTATAAGAAGACATAAAAGTTTTTAAAACTTTATTTGAAAATATTTTTTCAATAGGAATTCGTATGAAATCTCAAAGCGATTTCAAAATAAAAACAATTTTTATAAAGTATTTGTAATACAGAAAATAAGTTATTTTTTGTTTTAAAAACTTTTTTTGCTTCACATATCATATACACAGAGAGGGAGAGAAGAGGAAGAAAAAAGTTTTTTATTTTCTGTTCATTCGCTTTGAATAAAATATTTGTTTTTTTCTTCACTCATTTCATTCAAAAGTATGCTTTCGTTATAAGAAATTATATTTCATTTCTTCCTTCACTACAACTGTATTAAACAAATTTTTTTTCTACATTTTTTTTATTAACATTTATTTCAATTAAAATTCTAAATATTTTTACTGTAATATAAGACAAGTTTTCGAAACATTAGACACAAGACATAAAAACTATGATTTTTTTCTAATTTCAATGCGAAAACACATTCAATGAAAATCGTTATTAGTTTTCAAAACTCATAATTAAAAAAAAATAATAAAAAATATTTTTTTTTTTGATTCATTCAATCATTCACTGAATGATAGAAATGAAGACTCAGTTTATACTGACGTTTGTGTCGGTGCTGTTCATCGCTGGCATAACGACTGGCCTCAACAAAGAGGTCTACGAAGACGAAGACGATTACAGCATACCTGACATTCTCAGCCGGCGCGCCGTCGCCAACAAGCCTCCCCCCAACAGGCCCTATGGCTTCGATCTGAAGATGGCTATCAATAATATAACGCTTCCGCGAAAGGCCGACCACTTGAGCACAGGTATGCAGTTTGAGGCACAGGAACTGTTGTCACACCCGATGGCGGACAGTATGGCGGTCAACAAGACGACGGATGGCGAGGAACTGGACGTAAAAATGCAAAGCTCTTCTCAATTGGCGGCCAACAGAACTGCCGGTCCGTTCGAGGCCTCTAATGATCGGGTGCTTCAAAAGGACAGATACGCAGCCCATAAGAGCTCCGGTATCAACACGATGAGTACTACCGTGGCTGCGATTGCCAGTGCGAGTACAAGTGCGCCGACAACTACTAACCAGCCGCGGATGATGAGCACCGACAGTAACCACAGTCTCATCGACTCGTTTTACTGGCACTCAATGACGACGACGAACACAGTGACGATGACCACGATCTCCAGTACCAGTGAGACGCCGGCGACGGTAATACGGGCGCTGGGAAGCGATACCTCGAACTGGGAACGTGTGATTGAGATCTCGACCGAACACATGATTAGCGCCGGAACTAATGATAGCAATCACTTCATAGAGAATACATTAGCTGACAATTATGGCAATAATACCAGCGCTGATGAGTTGAACACATCAGCGCCGACCATACCTGCGCTGATTGTGGCGACAGTGGGCGCGTCGTCGTCGTCAGCGATGCCAGCGCTGACAACGATGATGACAACCACTGTCAGGCCAACCATCGAACAGCTATCGACGACTACTATCAGCACAACCACTACTACTCGCGACCCAAAGTTCGCGTTCCTGTTAGGGGAGAACGGCGACGACATAACGCTGCCGCCGGAGCTCCGGGAGGTGACCACCACACCGGTGCCGCCGGTGACACTACCTGTGCGTACTGTCCATAGGCTGCGAGTGCTCCCGAAGCCCATACGTATCGTACAGAAGAACAGTAGCCTTCGGGCTGTCGACTCACTGATGCCTACAGCGGCGCCCCTACCCATGTACCCAATTATGCCGCCCTCGATGCACGACCGGCCCGGCTATCAGACCATCTGGGTGCCCATACAGGTGCCCCGCGACAGCAAATCGCTGGACCAGATGTGGAAACAGTCGAAGACGCCTAACTTCATAGAGAGGGGCCGTCTCCAGAAGGTGCCCCACGCCAGCGACGGCACCCGCGACAGCTGGTGGCGCCGCCCGCGACCCATGTACTGCTTCGAGCCGATCACAGTCGAACACTACTGTCCCGATAGGCGCCCACTGAAAAAGTGGTCGTACAACGAGGCCGACGAACGGTGCTATCGTTACGTGGACTACTGTTCCGCAAATAAGCTCAACTCCTTCGACACATTGCAGGACTGTTTGGCCGCCTGTTGGCGAGCACTGGCCTAAAAAGTTGTTCCAGAGCCTGAGAGACACACATACCTGTGCTCTGCTATTATTTATAAGCGTTATATTTATAATGAAATTCTGTTTTTTGTTAAGAAATAAAATAAATATTTTTAACCTATTTATTGAATATCAGTATTAAGTCTATAGTGAGAGTCGATGCGAAAAATCAATGTATGCTTTGTATTGAAAAATAAATGAAACGAAAAAAAATAATATTTTATATTAGTTTTGAAACAATAGTTTTTCTCTGTTTAGAACAGTGAAGGGAAAGGGGGTATAGAGAAAAAAAATCGTATACCCCTTTCTCAGGTGGTTGTTTGTCAACACAAAGCCTGTGCTCTTTTTGCACACATTTTTTTTATTATTTTTCATATTTTTTGTCAAAATTCTTTGGCTTTAAAAATACGTTATGTTTGTTGTGAATGTTTGTTAAACATTACTCAAACACATTAAAAATAATTAAAAGTTACGCCTCTATAGTAGACCTCGAAATATATACATCACTATATACTACGGCCCTTAAAAAAAGCGTAGTTTAAAAAAAGTTTATTTTTCTTCATAGCGTTTGCGCTGTTATGACAACAGGTTTTGTTTGGCGTTTTGTTTACAAACAAATGAATGCATTCATTGAATGAATGGTTTTTCACATGAAACGAGTGTTTGCGTCAAAGACTGTTGTCTTCGGTGTTAACCACAGATCAGACACTTCGAGGCGATAATTATGGCCACTGACGGCGAGCGTGAGGAGGCCAGGGATGTGGACAGGCTGTTGGCGGACGTGCAGTACTATCAAAAGTGTTGCCAATTGTTTGAAAACTATAGAAAATGTTTACTTTTTTTTGACCAAAACTGCATTTGTGGCCAAAATAAGGGCTTTGAGTTCGTCGTGGAAGCGCTTGAGCGACAATACCAGACGCTGATGAGGGCCGACATGAATGTGAGACACGACTCGTGTCGCCGAAGAACTCAACCACAACTCAATGGCAGCCAATCGTCGGCCGCGAGTGTCGTCGACGACGGCTATTATGGGCTTCTGTTGCGAAACGAACAGCTCTTAAGGGATGTCATGAGAGGTGCGGACACTGAAGACATGGATCTGACGGACAGTACGTCCTCTGATGACAGCGACGGCGATGAGAGTCTCTGTGAGCGTCGGGAGACGTCGACTGCGCTCGAGATGATAGCGAATGTCGGCGACGAGTCACAGGAAGTGGACAGTCGTGTCGTCGCCGGGAGATGTAGGACTGGAAGGTCGACCGCTGGGAAGAAGTATGTCTGCGATTATCCCGTCTGTGGTCACGCCTTTCGAGACGCCTGTGCCCTACGAGCGCACAAGCGCTGCAAACACACCGACGACCGGCCCTTCCAGTGCACCGACTGTCACAAGAGGTTCGCCAACAGTAAACACCTTCACGAGCACCGGAAGCTCCACGACCCGCACCTCAAGACACATCCCTGTCTGTGGCCGGGCTGTCCGTTCGAGACCCGCAAGGAATGGAATCTTAAGGAACACATGAAAACACACGACAAAAGTGACGCTCAGTTAAGACACTTCAGATGTGATGAAAGCGGTTGTAATAAAAGTTTTTTGACTAAAAAACATCTCATTCGCCACTTCTCCGTACATATGAAGGACAGGCCGTTCGCCTGTGACTGGTATGACACCCATTGGCTGAGTGGACAGTCGTTAAGCGCCTGTATTTCGCCCGATAATTGCGTTTACAGTCAATGAAAAACGCGTTTATTTGTGGAAAAACAGGCGATTAATGACTGGGAAAAATTACTTTTTTTGACATCCCTGTGCTCTCTCTCTCTTTCGCACCTGTAGGCCCGGGTGCGACTCCACCTACAAGACCCGTCAGATGATGAACGACCACAAACGCAATCACTTGAATGCGAGACAATTTAAGTGCAATTTTGGCGACTGTCCCAAGAGTTTCAACACCAGTAACCGTCTGTTCTCACACAAGTGCGAACACACCAAACCCTACCTGTGCCAGAAGATGGGCTGTGGCCACCGGTATGGCTCCAATCGGGAGCTCAAGCGCCATATGGCCGGCCATGAGGACAGTGATCGGCCGCGACTTGTGGTTAAGAATCAGTGAAAAGAGTGTCTCAAAAGAGAGACCAAAAAATAAAACTTTTTTTTGTGTTTTAATATTTAGTGAAAAAAAATTATTTTTAAAATAATTTTTTGTTTTATTTATTCATTAGTTTTTTGCATTCATTTGACGATGAATTTTATTACAGATTTTGATTAACAAAATAAAAATATTTTATTTAATATAATTATCAAATAATTTGTGATTTTATTTATAGTTACAAAAAAACAAATTTAATTTGTTTTTGAATTTAAAAAATAATTTTTATTTTATTTATTTGTTTTGATTTCAAAAACTGTTAACAAAAACTAAACTACAGTTGAATGACATCATTGACTGCTATCGCCCTCTCATAGACACAACACGTGTTGCCATAGAAACCAATTGTTGTCAAAAATCCATTTAAATGTCTGTTTGTTTTTCAATGGCTTTCGCTATCGCTTTGAAACGAGTGTTTCGTTGACTGTTGTCTTCGTTAACCACAGATCAGGTTGTGTTTGAGGCGACAAACTATGGCCACCGTTGGCGACGGCGAGGCCAGGGATGTGGACAGGCTGTTAGCGGACGTGCAGTACTACCAAAAGTGTTGCCAATTGTTTGAAAACTACAGAAAATGTTTACTTTTTTTTGACCAAAACTGCATTTGTGGCCAAAATAATGGCTTTGAGTTCGTCGTGGAAGCGCTTGAGCGACAATACGAGGCTCTGATGAGGGCTGACATGAATGTGAGACACGACTCGTGTCGCCGAAGAACTCAACCACAACTCAATGGCAGCCAATCGTCGGCCGCGAGTCTCGTCGACGACGGCTATTATGGGCTTCTGTTGCGAAACGAACAGCTCTTAAGGGATGTCATGAGAGGTGCGGACAATGAGGACAGCGATAGCGATGTCTTCGACGACACTGACGACGACGACACCGGCGAATACAACAGCCCTACAGATGGTACGGACGGCGAGCTCTTCGACGAGGACTTCATTTGTGATAAAAGTGCGAAAAACCAGAAATTGTTTCAAAACTATACACATGTGAACCGGAAGTACGGCTGTAGGCGAGGAACGGGCGATAAGGCGGCGAAGAAGAGGTTCGCCTGTGATTGGCCCGCGTGTGACAAGAGCTTCAAAGACAACAGCGCTCTTCAGGCGCACGTCCGGTGCCGACACACGAACGAACGGCCCTTCAAGTGCCCGGACTGTGACAAGTGTTTCGCCGATAAGAAGCACCTGACGGAGCACCGGAAGCAGCACCTGGAGACGGACCGGCACCGGTGTCTGTGGCCGGGCTGTCCCTTCGAGAGCAGTAAGGAGTGGAACCTCAAGGCCCACATCAAACGCATCCATCAGAAGAGCGAACGCCAGAAGAGCTTCAAATGTGATTACATTGGTTGCGACAAATGCTATTACAGTAACTCTGAGCTCAAGTTCCATAAGAAGACATTCCATAGCAATGAGAGGCCGTTCGCATGCGACTGGTATACAGTTTTTTACGCCCCCTTTAAATAAAAAATAACCCCTTATTTTCAAACATCTACAGAATTTTTGCCCGAATTTTGACAGAATTTTTGCCCCTTTTATTAAACACTTCACATATAGAGCATAACCATTGGGTGTAAACCCCCTGATAATCGAGGGGTTAAAATGTTTGCATCACTTCAAGGGGCACAGGATTAGAGGGAAAGGGATACAACGCTTAGAGATTAGGGGTATAACAGCTCTAGTGTTTTCACACTATAAATAAAGGGGTGGAAACAAGAGGAGCGATATATAAGGGGCATAAAAAGTGATATAGCATTAGAGGTGTGGAAAGGGATGTAAAAAAACTACTGAATCTCTATATAAGGTGTTAGGAAAGGGTCGAAAAAATTCTTTCATATTTTTCATACCAGTGTTTGTTATTAAAAAACAACCCCTTTATGTGTTGCCCTACCCTTTTAGGCCGGGCTGTGAGGCGACGTATAAGACCAAACAGAAGGTCGTGGAGCATAAGGCTGTCCACATGAACTGTCGCCAATACCAGTGCGAATACAACGGGTGCCAAAAGTCATTCAATACGCAGAAGCGTTTGGGCGCCCATAGGAATGAGGTGCACATAAAGCCCTACGCGTGCAGTTGGCCCGCCTGTGGCCAGTCGTTTGGCTCCAATCGCTCGCTCAAGACCCACATGAACGCACACCAGGATATAAGGCCACTGAGCTGCGGCTACCGGGGCTGCGAGAAGGGCTTCTTCAGTCGGCCCCAACTCAACCAACATCTCAAGGCTTCCCATAAATACGATTTGAATGCTTTTTAAGTAAAAAAACCACTTTTTTTGTGTAAAAAAAATTTCTTTTCATTTAATATATATTTTTTATTTACTTTTATTTTCAGTCATTTTTTGTCTCAATGTTTAAGAAACGAAAAAAAATCTGTTTTTTATTATTTATTTCGTGAAAACCTATGAAAAGAATAAATTCTGAAATTCTGTGACAATTATTATTGACATAAAAATCATTGTTTAATAAAAAAAAGAATTGTTTTTATTATAAAGAATTATTACACAAAACGACTTCCCTTTCGATGAGCTGACAGAATATGTCAATTCTCGGCTCAGTTATTATAGGGAATTAAGGGCTGGGCTGAGAATATAACGCCTTTTCCGTTTGAAATCAATGGTTGTTAAACAAAAGCTCAAAGAATTTGTTAAAGAATTTGTTTCAAATGTTTCGCTAGAATAACAGAATTGAATCTAAGAATATATTTCAATACAATTCATGCGTTTGTGAAAAAATTGTCCGAAAACTATAGTTAGAATTGAGAGCAAAATTGTGTACAGAATTTTCTACAGAATTGTGTACAGAATTTACTTAATATTTTATAAAAATTCTAAATTCATTTTAAAGCAAAATTCAATCTTTAGTAGAATTTAGTTAAGAATCGATAGAATTATTTATGAAAAAATATTTATAAAGAATTTTCTTTTAGGTGTTTTAAATTCCTTAAACATCTTTGAATTATTCTTATAGAATATTCTGTTTAATTTTCATACATTCGCACCGTTTGTTATCCCCCGTATCCCAGCCACCGCTTAAGCGGATCTTCGTATACAGCCCGGCATTGCAAACATCTATAGAGGCGCATACCCTGGGGTATGGATCTCACGAAGGAGACTCTGGAACGGGATCTCCCGAAGGAGACCACTTGCCATTCGCGCTCAGTGTTTGCGTACCTATTGTAACGGTTGTCTGGGTTTCAGAGCCGAAGCTTTTATGGATAAACAGCACTTGAAGTACTAATTTATATAATTTTCAAATAGTTTTAAACACTTTTCATAGCATTGAATATCGATATTACAGTTCGTATAATTTTTTGCTATACTGTTATTGTTTGACTATAAATACGAAAAGAAAAATCTTTCAATATTTTTATGAACTGTAATATCGATATTCAATGCTATGAATAGTGTTTAAAAACTGTTTTCCGAATTTCAAATAGTTTTAAATACTTTTTATAATATTGAATATCGATATTACAGTTCTTTAAATATATTGATAGATTTTTCTTTTCGTATTATTTATAGCCAAACAATAACTACAATAACAGTATAGAAAAAATTTTACGAACTGTAATATCGATATTCAATGCTATGAAAAGACAGGCAGAAAAGTTGGACAGACAGGCAATGAATGTGATCTCTGGCACCGACTGTATCAGCTGATCGGGAACGTCGTTGTGGACAATCTGCACGAGTAGTCGCTGTCGAGCGCACGACGTGTTGAACACGTCTTCCGTGAAGACATTCCACGCGTAATGGCTTTCGATGAGCTCTGGAGGACAGCGTCTTTCGCACTGGTTTTTAATCATCCATTTATTCTTCTCATGGCATTCGAGGCCCGAATGGTTGACACTGTGATCGTGGCGACAGAATCGCAGCGAATGATCATGGTGAAACCACTCCCACCTGATCACTGTCAGCCCAGAGTGAATGCACTCGTAATCGCATTTGCTATACATTTGCGCAAAAATGCATTCATTGATACAATCGCTTCTCAATGGCATACCAGTGCCGGTGGCGTCGCCGTCCAGCGCATACACCTTGTGCTCACTCTTGGCCAACATTTTGCTTCTGATGGCACTGTACTCAACACGAATGCCTCGATTCATATCCAGTTCCTTAAACGTGTCCATTTTGTATGGTATCATCGTTTGGGAATGTATAGAGAATTTCAACTTATTCGCGTATATGTTGGCCGGGAAGGTCGAGCCCTCATGGATAAGCACGAGCATTATTTCCTTGACACTTACATCCCTTTCCCGCCACCGCTTATCCAATGCGCTGAAGAACGTAAAACACTGTCTAATGTTAGATACGAGACGTTTGCCTCTAATCGTCGCGTCGTTATAGAGGCTAACAATGGGTTTGTCGTCGAGTATGAGCTCCGATCCATAGCTTGCGTTAACGACAGCCACTATTGTGTGGAACTGTTTGAAGTGCTCTCTATTGAAGGCATACTTTGTGTACATTTCATGAATCGATTGACCGTTTCTGTTGTGTATGTCTTCGTAGATATTCCGATACATTTCTCCGTATTCATTGAGCTTCCTGTTGACAGCACCTTGGTCACATTGGGACGTCATGTTGTTCATGATATTCGTGTAGTTCTCATACAATCTCTCGTAGTATTCATTGCTTTTTGACACCCTTTCGAAGGACATATAGTATGGAAAGCATAGCGTAATCGCAGGAATCGCTTCCCTATCAAACCGTGCGATTGCGATCCGGGCTATGGTGTGGCCGCTCAGGTAGTCAGTGATCAATATTGAGCACTGGTATGCGAAGCCAAACACACACATCACAGTCCACATGGACTTCAATACGAATGCTAACATTTTTCGATCAATTATTCGTTTGTTATTATAATTGAAATTAATTTTATTATCAGTATTCTTATTATCAGATAACCTTGGTAAGTGGTTATTGACGGCCATCATCACCATGTTGACATCAGGACCATTTTATGCAAGAATATTATTGTTTAAAAATTAGGAAAATCATTTTTATGCGTTTACTTTACGTGAATATAAGAAGGAATTTAATACAAAAAAAGCACTTATTTTTCAAACACTAAACTATAAAAACATTTAAGTAATGTTTGTTTGTATTGATTTTGTGTCCACAAAATTAAACGAAAGAAATCATAATTTCAATCAATAAAAAAGAAATTTATTTAATGAATAATTTATTTTAATGTGAATTTTATTTGTCTTTTACAATAAGTTTGAAAACAAAAATTTATTATAAAGAATGCAAACGTTTGTCAATGAAATACAAACACAAATAAGAAATTTGTTTTAAAAACCAAATGTTTAACAAAATTAATATTAATTCAAATAAAACTCAAATATTATTATAAATTTAAATCGAAAGAAAAATTTTATATTAGAAACAAATAATATTGAAACTCTGTTTAATTCGAATAATTTTGTTTAAAAAAAACATTATTAAATATCATAGATTAATATAAACTATTATTTCAGAAATATTAAAATTTATATAATAATATAGGCTGATTAAACATAATATTCTTCGTGAATTACTTATAATTTTTATTAAAGGGAAATTTATAAAACTCAAACTTTATGTTATAGTTACACATTTAGGGTAACTATTTTTTCACGATGAGTTCCAAGGACGGTTTTCCAATGCTATAATCCTTGGAATTATAGCATTGTATCCATTGTTGATAAGATTTTCGAGGTATATGTCTTTTGATTTCAAATTTGCAATACTGTTGTCCATCAACAAAAACTTGTCCTTTACATCTTTGCGCAAGGTCAAAAAGAATTTGAACAATTCCGGTGTGGTAATTGTTGGCAACTTCTGACAAACGACATAATTCTCCTCGTCACAATTAACATTTTCCCACTTACCCATCGGATCGGTTGCTTGTGTCATTAGAGCGCAATTAAATTCCGAGTACATTTCAATGCTTTTAGGATTATTTGAATTCCAATTCGTGTATTCAAGAACTGAATCGTCAGTCCATTTCCAAACACCTTCGTTACGTTTGGCCCCAATCCAAGTGTTATCGTAAGTTGGAAGTTTCGTAATTTCGTAAAGATACTTGTTTATGAAGGCTTGTTCTTCAGACGATTTTATATTAATGAGGCTGCTGTCATATCCTTGTTCCTCGCATAATTGTTTAGCCAAATCAAACTTCATTGATCCATTAGATTCCATAAACATGATACATTTTTCATCTTTATATTTGACCCAATCGGATGATCCACAACCTGTATCATTCAATTCATATGAATATGAATTTCCTATAAGTAATTCAAAATAAATTTAATACAGTATTTATTTTTCATAAGAAAACAATACCAAAAATGAATAGAGAAATAAGAGAGAGGTATAAATAATTCATTTTTAATACATTCATATAATTAAATGATTTTTAAATATAAAATTTCCGAATATATACTAAAATTTTTTTAATTTAAATATCAATAAAATTTTATTTCATAAATGAATTCATAAAATTAAATGAGTTTATTTTTGATTACATTATAGTTATATTTTATGCTACATATAAAAAAAATGTTTTATTTTATATAATATCTATTGTTTGATAATAATTTATCTGTAGAAATGTTTAATATAAATACAGCATAATTAATTATTAACTAAATTTGAATATTATATGTCATATAAAAATATAATTTAAATTTAATCAAAAATCTTTAAACTTCATTAATTTAAAGAAATTTTATTACAAATAAAATCTATTTAAATTATATTATATCCTATGATTGATAATAATTTATTAGTAGTAAATGTTTAATATGCATACGGCATAATTAATTATCATCTCAATTTGAATATTATTTGTCATAAAAATATAATTTAATCAAAAATATACATTATTTTACAGAATATTTTATTACAATTATATTCTATTATTGATAATGATTTATATGTAAAGATTTTTAGTAGATATACCGCATAATTAATTATTACCTCAATTTGAATATTATATGTCATATAAAAATATAATTTATTTTTAATCAAAAATATGCTTTATTTTAAAGAATATTTGATCACAAATATAATCTATTTTATACGATATGAACCAATGATTGATAATTTTTATTTAAGAACGTATATTATATATACAGCATATTAATTCATTTGAAATTATATAAAAAAGAATATTAATAATAAAATAATTTAGTTATAAAAAATATTCTCAATTAATTTATAGAATTTATTGCTATGAAATTTTATTGATATTATAATTTGATAAATTTTTGGTATATATTCAGCAAATTTTATATTTAAAAATCACTTAATAATATTAATGTATTAAAAATGAATTATTTATACCTCTATATTATTCCTCTATTTATTATTGGTATTGTATTCGTATAAAATTATATAATGTATTAAAATTATTTTGAATTATTTATAGAAACTAGTTCATATGAATTAGATACAAGTTGTGGATCATCCGGTTGGGTAAAATATAAAGATGAAAAATGTATCAAGTTTATGGATTCTGACGGATCAATGAAGTTTGATGCAGCTAAGAAATTATGCGAGGAACAAGGATACGACAGCAGCCTTATTTATATAAAAACGTCTGAAGAACAAGACTTTATACGCAAGTATCTTTACGAAAATAGCGAGATTAAAGCTAACACCTGGATTGGGGCCAAACGTAACGAAAATGTTTGGAAATGGACGGATGATTCAGTTCTTATACACACGAATTGGAATGCAAATAATCCTAAACAGTCCTCAAATTTTCCTTGCGCTCAAATGACACGTTCAACCATTCCGTTTGGTAAGTGGGAAAATGTTAATTGTGCCAAGAACAATTATGTTGTTTGTCAGAAGTTGCCAACTATTACTATAAACGAATTACACAAAGGCTTTTTGAAATTGCGTGAAGATATAGAGGACTATATTTTGATATTTAACAACAGTATTAAAGAATTGAATGAAAAAGACATATACCTGGAAAATCTTTTTGCAATACGATATAATGAAATAGTTAGAAGGGTGACAGCATTGGAACAACGTCCGCGACCCACACAACCACCAAAACCTGATGAGCCTGATGGTTGCTTCGATGGCGAAGGCATAGTATATAGCAGGAATGGTGAGCTTAAGATGAAAAACGTTCAAATCGGTGATGAAATATTGTCTGTCAGTTCTGACGGTATTTTGCTATTCAGTAAAGTTCTTCTTTTGATCGATATAGAAGAGGATAAAGAATTTCTTTACTATGATATTGAGTTAGAATCTGGCGCTAAAATAACAATGACCCGCACTCATCTTATCTATGTGGCAGAAAACAATTCAACCAAATTGAGTCGAGTGGACTATGCAAAAAATATCAAAGTTAACATGTTACTATATAGCTTTTCTATGAAAAAAATCAACAATATAACATCAAAGTCAAACAATCTTCAATCACCCAAGCTCTTCCCACAATTAGACCGAGTAGTCAATGTCCAAACTCGGATGGCAGAGGGTGCTTATGCACCGATGACTCGGGCCGGCAATTTGGTTGTAAACAATGTAGTCGCTTCCTGTTATGCAATGACCAAAGATCATAATTTGGCACACAAGATGTTCCTTCCAATAAGACTATTAGATAATGTTTCAGGATCGTCTGAAACACTTAAAGATTCATTATATGGCAAACAGAACACAAATGGATCCAAACAAATAGGTCTTCACTGGTATCCTAAATTATTATATAATGCTGCAAAATATTTCGTGAAATTTGATTAAATGTATTTCATTTGATTTTATATGCTATATAAAATTTATTTGAAAGTTTAAGAAATACTATAGCATTCCTTTTAAGGATGTTTTTATCGAATAATTATTGTTTAAATATAATATAGCAGAATTCAATAATCAAGGAATAAATTAATTGTTTTCGAAATTTTGAGTATTTTTTTAATTTTTTTAAATTTTATTAAAACCTTTGCTATATTAAAGAATAACAAATTTCAATAAAATTTTTAACAAATACAGTACTTAACTGCGATAAATGCTATTACAGTAACTCTGAGCTCAAGTTCCATAAGAAGACAATGAGATGGCATAGCAGGCCGTTCGCATACGACTGGTATACAATTTTTTACGCCCCATTTGAATAAAATAACCCCTTATTTTCAAACATCTACAGAATTTTTGCCCATTTTATTAAACACTTTTTACACACTAGAGAGCACAACCTTTTGGGTGTGAAACCCCTGATAATCGAGGGGTTAGAATGTTTGCATCACTTCAAGGGGCAAACGATTAGACGGAAAGGGATACAACGCTCAGGAATTAGGGGTATAACAGCTCTAGTGTTTTCAGGGATGAAAAAAAACGATATTTAAGGGGCATAAAAAAGTGATATAGCATTAGAGGTGGGTGGAAAGGGATGTAAAATAACTACTGAATCTCTATATAAGGTGTTAGGAAAGGGTCGAAAATTTTTTTTCCATATTTTTCATACAAGTGTTTGTTAATAAAAAACGACCCCTTTATGTGTTGCCCTACCCTTTTAGGCCGGGCTGTGAGGCGACGTATAAGACCAAACAGAAGGTCGTGGAGCATAAGGCTGTCCACATGAACTGTCGCCAATACCAGTGCGAATACAACGGGTGCCAAAAGTCATTCAATACGCAGAAGCGTTTGGGCGCCCATAGGAATGAGGTGCACATAAAGCCCTACGCGTGCAGTTGGCCCGCCTGTGGCCAGTCGTTTGGCTCCAATCGCTCGCTCAAGACCCACATGAACGCACACCAGGATATAAGGCCACTGAGCTGCGGCTACCGGGGCTGCGAGAAGGGCTTCTTCAGTCGGTCCCATCTCAACAAATATCTCAAGGCTTCCCATAAATACTATTTGAATGCTTTTTAAGTAAAAAAATTTTTTTCTTTTAATATATATTTTTTATTTACTTTTATTTTCAGTCATTTTTTGTCTCAATGTTTAAGAAACAAAAAAAAAATCTGTTTTTTATTATTTATTTCATGAAAACCTATGAGCCGATGGTAATAAATTATTACCTAATTATTACCTAAATAGACGGATAGCTTGTGTTAACGACAGCCACTATTGTGTGGAACCATTTGAAGTGCTCTCTATTAAAGGCATACTTTTCGTACATTTCATGAATCGATTGACTGTTTCTGTTGTGTATGTCTTCGTAGATATTCCGATACAGTTGTTCGTATTGGTTGAGCTTGTCGTTGGCATAACCTTGGTCACAATCGGCGGACATGTAGTTCATGATATTCGTGTAGTTCTCATACAATCTCTCGTAGTATTCATTGCTTTTTGACACCCTTTCGAAGGACATATAGTATGGAAAGCATATCGTAATCGCAGGAATCGCTTCTCTATCGAACCGTGCGATTGTGATCCGAGCTATGGTGTGGCCGCTCAGGTAGTCAGTGATCAGTATCGAGCACTGGTATGCGAAGCCAAACACACACATCACAGTCCACATGGACTTCAATACGAATGATGCCATTTTTCGATCAGTTATTCGTTTGTTATTATAATTGAAATGAATTTTATTATTCGTATTTTATTATCAGATAACCTTGGTATGTGGTTATTGACGGCAATCATCACCATGTTGACATCAGGATCATTTTATGCAAGAATATAGTTGTTTAAAAAACATGAAAATCTTTTTTATGAGTAAAGAATTACATTCTCTTTACGTGAATATAAGAATGAATTAAATACAAAAAAAAACAATTATTTTTCAAACACTAAACTATAGAATCATTTAAGTAATGTTTGTTTGTATTGATTTTTGCTATAAATCAAATAAAAACAAAATAATAATAATTTCAATTCAATAACAAATAAATTTATTTAATGAATAATTGATTTTAATGTGAATTTTGATTGTCTTTTACAATAGTTTGAAAACTAAATTTTTTTATAAAGAATGCAAACGTTTGTCAATGAATTACAAACACAAATAAAAAATTTTGGTTTGAAAACCAAATGTTTAACAGAATTAATATTAATTCAAATAAAACTTCAAATATTATTATACAGTAAATGTAAATCGAAACGAAAATTTTATATAAGATAAAATTTATATTTAAAATCTGTTTAATTAGTATAATTTTGTTTAACAAACACATTATGAAATATCATGGATTAATATAAAATATTGTTTCAGAAATATTAAAATTTTTTTAATAATATAAGCATAATTTTAAACATAATATTCTTCGTGAATTTACTTATAAAAGAGGAATTTAAAAACTCAAACTTTATGTAATAATTACACATTTAAGGTAACTATTTTTTCACGGCGACTACCAAGGACGTTTTTCCAATTCTGTCACCCTTATATCTAGAGCATGGTATCCACTTTCGATAAGATTTTCCAGATATATGTCTTTTGATTTCAATGTTTCAATACTGTTGTCAATCGACAAAAGCTTGACCTTGACATCTTTGCGCAAGGTCAAATAGAATTTGAATAATTCCGGTATGGTGCTTGTTGGCAACTTCTGACAGACAACATAATTCTCCTCGTCACAATTGACACTTTCCCACTTACCAGACGGATTGGATGCCTGGGTCATTTGAGCGCAAGTGAAATTTGAAAACAATTCAATGCTTTTGGGATTATTTGAATTCCAATTCGTGTAATTGAGAAGTGAATCGTCAGTCCATTTCCAAACACTATCGTTACGTTTGGCACCAATCCAAGTGTTGTCGAATGTTGGCAATGCTTTCGTCATTTTGTAAAGATACTTGTTTATGAAGTCTTGCTCTTCAGACGATTTTATATGAATAAGGCTGCTGTCAAAGCCTTGTTGCTCGCATAATTCTTTAGCCGCATCAAACTTCATTGCTTCATTAGATTCCATGAACATGATACATTTTTCATCTTTATATTTGACCCAATCGGATGGAATATCACCACAACCTTTATCATTCAATTCATATGAATATGAATTTCCTATAAATAATTCAAAATTACATTTAATAATGTATTTATTTTTCATAAGAAAACAATACCGAAAACGAATAGAGATATCAAACAGAGGTATAAATAATTCATTTTTAATACATTCATATAATTAAGTGATTTTTAAATATAAAATTTGCTGAATATATACCAAAAATTTATCTAATTTAAATATCAATAAAATTTTATATATTGTAATATCATATGTTTGATAATAATTTATTCGCAGAAATTATTAGTAGAAAAACAAATGTTGTTTTGATAAACAACACAATTAATTATTATCTCAATTTGAATATTATATGTCATAAAATATACTTTATTTTACAGAATATTTCATTACAATTATATTCTATTTTATTTAAATAATATTCTATTATTGATAATAATATATTCGCAGAAATCTTTAGTAGAAAAACAAATGTTGTTTTGGTAAACAACATCATTAATTATTGCCTGATATTTCATATGATCCAATGATTGATAATTATTGTTTAGGAACGTATATTATATATATTTATAGCATAATTAAATCATTTGATATTATATAAACAATAATATTAATAATAAAATAATTTAGTTGAAATATTTTATTGATATTTAAATTAGATAAATTTTTGGTATATATTCAGCAAATTTTATATTTAAAAATCACTTAATAATATTAATGTATTAAAAATGAATTATTTTTACCTCTATATTATTCTTCTATTTATTACTGGTACTGTTTTCGGATGAAAAATATATAATGTATTAAAATTATTTTGAATTATTTATAGGAAAAACATGTTCATATGAACTAGATACAAGTTGTGGATCATCCGGATGGGTAAAATATAAAGATGAAAAATGTATCAAGTTTATCGATTCTATTGGATCAATGAAGTTTGATGCGGCTAAGAAATTATGCGAGCAACAAGGATTTGACAGCAGCCTTATTAATATAAAATCATCTGAAGAACAAGACTTCATAAGCAAGTATCTTTACGAAAATAAAGAGATTAAAGCAAACACATGGATTGGGGCCAAACGTAGCGAAAATGTTTGGAAATGGACTGACGATTCAGTTCTCGAACACACGAATTGGAATGCAAATAATCCCAAAAGTGTTGCAAATTTTACATGCGCTCAAATGACACGTTCAACCAAACCGTTTGGTAAGTGGGAAAATGTTAATTGTGCCAAGAACAATTATGTCGTATGTCAGAAGTTGCCAACAATTACCTTAAACGAGTTACACAAAGGCTTTTTGAAATTGCGCAAGGACATAGAGGACCATATTTTGAGATTAAACAACAGCATTAAAGCATTGCAATTAAAAGATATCGAACTGGAAAATCTTTTTACAAAACGATATAATGAGCTAGATGAAAGGGTGACAGTATTGGAAAACAAACCGCAACCTACAACACCTGCACCACCGCCACCACCGCCGCCGCCACCACCACCACCACCACCACCACCTTGCTTCGATGGCGAAGGCATTGTCTATAGCAGGAATGGAGAGATTAAGATAAAAAACGTTCAAATCGGCGATGAAATATTGTCAGTCAGTTCTGACGGCATTTTGCTATTCAGTAAAGTTCTCCTTTTGATGCATATTGAGCCGAAAGAAGAATTTCTTTACTATGATATTGAGTTAGAAACTGGTGCTAAAATTACCTTGTCACGCAATCATCTTGTCTATGTGGCCGAAAACAATTCAACCGAATTGAGTCGAGTGGACTATGCGAAAAACATAAAAGTCGACATGTTACTTTATAGCTTTTCTATGGAAAATATCAAAAATATAATACCCTCTTCAAACAATCTTCATTCACCCAAGCTCTTCCCACAATTAGACCGAGTAGTCAATGTCCAAACGCGGATGTCAGCGGGTGCTTATGCACCGATGACTCGGGCCGGTAATATGGTCGTGAATAATGTTGTCGCTTCCTGTTATGCAAACACCAAATATCATAATTTGGCTCATATGCTGTTCCTTCCAATCCGACTATTTGATACAGTTTTAGAATCTTCTGAAACACTTAAAGACTTATTATATGACAAAGAGTACACAAATGGATTCAAACAACTAGGTATTCACTGGTATCCAAAATTAATATACAATGCTGCAAAATATTTTGGCAATTTTGATTAAATGTATTTTATTTTGATTTTATATGATATATAGAATTTTATTTGAGTGAAGAGGAAATACTATTTTAATGTAGTTATCCAATAATTATTGTTTGAATTTATTATGAATATATATTGAGAGAAAATTTTCCTCTCATTTATAGCAGTATTCAATAATCAAGAAATAAATTATTTGTTTTTGAAATTTTGAGTATTTTATTTATTTTCATGTATTTTATTAAAATAATAAAATCTTTTTCTATAATAAAGAATAAAAAATTTCAATAAAAGTTATTATAATTTTAACAAATAATATCTCTCTCTCTCTCTCTCTCTCTCCTCCCTCTCTCTCTCTCCATCTCTCTCTCTCTCTCTCTCTCT
>JAQIXR010000729.1:0-20653 GCA_034700825.1 Quadroppia sp. Gr-Ori-00064 | reverse complement strand
TGAATAGTTTTTAACAATAATAGTTTGTACGTTATTTGTATCTAAAAAATCTCATGTTATGATCGATTCCTTATATTTGAATGAAAGTTCATTTACAGTAAGTATAGAAAAAAGAGATAAAAAGTCATTAATTTCACAGCTTTTCTGTTGAAGGCTTTCGTGACCGGCTTTAAGATATTCATAAACATAAAGTACGTGCGCTGACAATGACCACAGTCTTGAAGTCAAAGGAACGGTAGCTATGGCTAGAAATATGTACTTTTCATGTGTCAAAACTTTTTTCATTTTTTAGTGAAAGATCTGTTGATAGAGAAAAATATTTACTCTTCTTATGACATAAAAAAATTGTTTCAAAAATCAAAATATTTATAAATTATTTGAAAAAACAAACAAAAAATGTTTAAATTAATTTGAGTGAAAAACACATTTATTTTTTTGTATAGACTTTTAGAAGAAGAAGACTTTTCCCATAGGAGTCTATCATCAAAAAATTTGGTCATTTAATGAGATTTTGAGTAAAATTTATTTCAATTTATTTATGCATTCCTTGAAAGACATTGAATAAAAAATTTTATATTTCGTGTAATTTTATTAATAAATATTAAAAAATAATTGATTTTTATTCGCCTATTATTATATGATTATATTTAGCCATCAATAGCCGTAAGGCACAGGTAGTTATTGGACGGGTATATACGCAAAAAAGCACATGAATATCGATATTAATTTAAGGCTATGTTTAGGAAAATCTTTGAATAAAAATAAATTTTTGATTTGAAAATCATGTAAAAAATTCAATAAATTTATTGGAAATAAATATTTTGCTAAAATTTGATTTGAAGTCGAGATTAAAGTAAGAAATCTATTCACAAAACAATTATCTCAAATGATATTAAATACTAATTAAGTAATTTTGATAATAGGGTTCACGAAAACATTTACAGTATATTTGAAATTTCAAATCCAATTATAAAACATATAATTATTTAATTAATATATAATAATATAATTTCTTCGAATATTAAATGGTGCTTGGTCAATCCATGTCTCTCTCTCTCTCTCTCTCTCTCTCTCTCTCTCTCTCTCTCTCTCTCTCTCTCTCCCTCTTCTCGCTTACCTCTCATTTAATTCATATGACCCCCTGTTTGTTTGGATCACATTCACAAACATTTCATTCAACGGTTAATTGTATGAACAAATTGATGATTAGTTGACATGCGATACAAATACTACTGAAATATCAATTATAAAATGAGTGAAAATGTCTGAAAATTATTCAAAATTTAATTAATCTCATTATAGGTCTCAATGTTTTCATAATATAAAAATTCAAAGTTTGATATCCTTTGAAAATCTCATTCTCTTTGAATTCTATACAATATTAATAAGTGTTTAAATATTTATTTATATATTGTTCAAAACATTATATATTTAGAGATTTTGGAAAAAAAGTGATTTTCATAGAAATTCAGTAATGATTGAAAGACAGTGTCATTTGATTTATAATAAACACAATTTTAATTAAAAACCGATTTTAATGTTATATTATTTTTGATTCAACTGTTTTCGCAATTTCTCATAAGATTAATGGCTCTGAAGAGTGAGAATCCGATGTAAATCAAAATACTATATAATTATTATATATTTTGTGAAACGAAATAAATATTATATAAATTTCTTTTTCAGATTAGGGGCACAAAAGAGAAGTATTGGTTGAGTTTAAATGAAAATTATATACAATTAAAATACATTTCAATGTCGTTATGAAAGTTGTGTTTGAATCTAAAATATTATATAATTGTAATAATCATTAAATGAATGAATGATTTAAATGAAAAACAAGTGAAACTGTGATCACAATTAATACAACAATTTATACTATATTTGAAATTTCAAATTATAGGCCTCTTCTCAATACCAGTGCTTGTTATGAATCAGTTTTTTAAGTACGAAATACAGTATATTCACTATTTCTGGAAATGATTTCTCAAAACTACTATAAGTGTTATATAAAAACCTCTTATATTATGATATGAACTCATTTTATTTGATTATATTTTTGTATTTTAAAATTTATTACAATTTCTCTTAAAAATAATAATTATATTAAATACTAATCCATAATAAAAAGTGAATGAATTTTATTGAAATATAAATCAAACAAAAACTGGTGAGAAATCACATATCAATCGCACAATGAATAAGAAAATTAACAAAAAGACTGTTTTATAAACTTTTAAATTTTTAACTAAAAATTTTGTAAAAATAATTTTTATTTAAAACCTTTAAAGCATTAAAACACATATTATTAATATTAACGTTAAAAATAATATTTATATAAATTTATTGACAATTCATTATAAGAAAGAGAAAAAACTATTGATATAATGACTGTTTAGGAAAAAATTATTTTTAATTTAAAATAATTTATATATTTTTAATAAAAAATAAAATAAAACCAAATTCAAAATCTCAATAACTTCTGAAATGTAAGACTTTTTCTGTAATTAATAGTAAATAAAATAAAAATATTATTTGAAAAACTCGGATAAAAAGTCAAATACAAAAGTGATAAATGAACTATCAATTGAGGAAAGGGGGAAATGAGAGACAGGATTCTGTATATTCAACCACTGATATTAAAATGACAGAATTTATTGATTTAATACTTTTATAACTCATATTAATTACAATAAGCTCTTAAGAACACTTCACTTTAAATGAACCCTTATTCAGGGGCTGGAATTTATGAGAATTAGTTTTTTTGTGAGTTTTAATTGTTTTAAATAAATATCCCCTTATCGGTAAACCCCTGGCGCCTATAGATATTTTTATTGGAGAATTTTATTTTAATTTCTATATCTATTGATTAATAATCTAATGATAAGAATATCTGATTTGAAAAAATACACACAAAATGACAAATGATTTTTAGATATGACATGTGTTGCCCATACGACTGGCCGACCGACCAGTGCTTACGTTCAACTGATAAAATAGTCTCACAAATAGTTTGCGGTTTTATTTTATTTATTGTTTTTTAGATAAGAGTTAGCATTAAAATAATAAAAAACATTTAGTTTTTAATAAAAGTTTTTCAAATATAATATACAGAAAAAGAAATCAAATATTTTTTAAGACAAAATATAAAAATTTATTTATCATTTGATTAGATATTTGGGTTAAAAATCAATAATAAAATAAAATTTCATATTAATTATCGTTTAAAAAAGAGATTATTTTCTGCAAAAAACAAATATTTTTTATTTTGTTTTTTTTTCAATAAATATGTATTGATTTTTAACTTATAACTGACTCAAGAATTATATGTAAAATAGATTTGATTTTATATTTTTTGAATTCAATAGACATCGAAATGTATATATATTTTATAAGTAATAATATTAGAATTTTTCAAATATTTATTGAAAGTTAAGAAAGAATTATAAAATGTTCGCAAATTATGACTGTCTTTAAAGTTGTCGAAATAGTATGAATGAATTGAAAATGCAACTTTTGGACGGAAAGGCAAGAAAAGCCGTCTCTCTAATATATATGCAAACTGGACTGAAATGATTCAAAATTTGTGGTCAAATGTTGTATTGTTTGCACACATATAGGGATATAACGACAGACCAACCGATTATATAATTATATAAATTATAAAAAATTGTTTAACATTTGATTTATAATAAACTTTTGTATTCAATATTTTGTGATAAAACAATTATTGTTAATAAACAGGGGATTAAAGAGGGATAACAAGTATTGAAATTCAAAACATTTAATATATTTATTAACATTAATTTAATACAAAAATAATTAATCAAAGCTTTCAATGAAATGATTGATCAGTTTTTAACAGTTTTTAATAATTTAATATAACTATAGATTTAACAAACACTGAATCAATGAAAAGTGTTTTTCTTATTATTTATGAAACATTTCAATGAATTTGAATATATTTTTAATGTTTGTCGAGTTTTATATCAAATTAACATTAATTATGAATTTTTTGAAAATAAAAAATAAAAATTTCATTCATTTTTTGAAATGTCATTAGTTTTGCAATTGATTTATAGCATCAAAATTGAACGCCTTTTTTGACAAACATTTTTTGACTTAAAAGTCAAATAAATTGATTGAAAACAAGAAATAAATAAAAAGTCAATTCATTTGACAAATAGATAGGAAATGAGAGACAATTTTATTGAAAGGGTTATGAAACCAAATAGAAAAACAAAACCCTTAAAAATATGATATTCTTTGAGATGAGAAATATATATTCATTTATCTTTCAATCGATATATCAATGAAAATATTATATCAGAATTTTATCCCCTGATTATATTTATATAAATATTATTTCCTGATTATATGCAAAAACTTTTTTCAAATGAAATTGTTATCAAAAAATATTTATTTAATAAATAATTTTCAAAAATATTAAATATTTTTTTCAATTCAAAACTGAATTCATTTATATTTAGTTCAATAAATGAAATAAAAATAATTCAAAATTCATTATTGTTTTGATCAATGATTTGATAACATATCTAAATGTTTAGATTAAAAATTTTCTAAATATTAATTCCTATTATTTTATTCATTAATTAATGGATTTATTTCATCAAAAGATTTGAATTTATTTTAAATCAAATATTTTTGTTTATTATTAATGAATAACTAATAGAAAAAACATTTTACAACAAATAGAAAAAATTCTTTTTTAGTCATTAAAAACTTTTTTCATTAATTTTATTTATATATCAAAATCGAAAAATAAATAAAAATAACCTTTTATGAAAAAGTCTGAAATATGTAAAAAATATTCATTTGATTAATCAAAATAAATGTCTTATTATTTTGTATTTAAATAATTAAATGAAATCAATTGAAAAGTAATTTTTAATTATTTGATAATATATTTAAAATATTCAAATTTATGATCATTTTTCAAAACCATTTGTAAATTGTTATTAAGTTTGAAATAAAATAAGTTTTAAAACATAAATGTATTTAAAAGAACTTTTTTTTTTTTATTTTCAAAAACTCTTTTAATAGTCATATGATTTTACAGTAATTAAAGTCAAATCAATATTTAATTTCTTTTATTGAAAAACATAATTAAAATAATATCCAATGAAATGAATAATTAAAAAAATATTTTTAATATTAAAAAACATATCTTTGAAAATGAAATTTAATTTTATTTTTATGATAAGAAAATGAATGAATTGATTGTAAATTACTTACAATAATAGAAAATATATTTTAATTTATATATATATTAATATAAAATTTAAAGAAATATAATCTCAATATTAATAATTTTGTTCAAAATTTTTTGTTATATTTATAATAATAATAGAAAAATATCGTTTAATGACTACAAAATACAATCATTTATTTATGTTATTTAAAAATAAAATCAAAACATTAAAATCTATTCAAAGTTTTTCAACAATTTTTTACATTAGATGTTATTATTTGTGACAAACTTTTCAAATTAATTAAAAGTATTTCTAATATGAATTCAGCCTTAAATCAGTTGTAATAAAGTAGAAGAAATTTCAGATAATTTCTGCTTCAAGTGTTCATAACTCAAGCAATTGTATGAGTGATTGAATTCATGTTATTTAAGGCATACATAAAATTGTTGTTTCGTATCCAAACCTAACTCTTTGAACACCAATATATTATTGCAATTATTTATACATTTTATGAAAAACTTTTTAATTTGAATTTTGATTAATTATTTTTGTGATTATTTTTGTGAAAACCCTTTTATTTGTAATGAAATTCATATTAAAATTCAAGTTTCACTGAAGACGTCTCATGACTACTGCGGGCGCCGGCACTTTGGACGGCGGCCGCAGACAGACTATTGCAATTGTTGGTGAGATGTGTGTCTGCCATTCCGTGGCAACTGTACCGGGTGTGATGGTGGTGGTGCTGGTGGTGATGACCAATACCTGTGTCCAATAGAAACGTTTGATTCGCGATATTATGTGTCAAATAGGGATAACTGAGCGAAGGAGAGGGCGAACCATAACCGCCCGAATGGTGGCTCGTGTGGTGACCACTGGCATGGCTTTGGATGACCGGTGGCGCCGGTATTGGCGGGTGTGTCACATGATATCCGCCAAACGGATAATAACCGGAATTATTGTTATTATTGTTTGGATTGCTATTAATGTGATTATTATTGCTGTGATTGTTATGAGGTATTTGAGTGTCGTTTTGATGGTTTCCGTTGTTGTAGTGATTGGGAGGCGTATAGAGGATGGCATTCGTCGAACTTCGGGCCAAAGACAGGGGGCCATTACTCTCACCTAAGCTGTTGTCTAATCCATGTCTCAGTGAATGTGATTCTGATATCAATCGATTGTAATCACTATTATGTATGGAATAGTTGTCGGTCGCAGAGCTATGGCTACTGTTATTCATAACCACCGGCGCTAATGATTTGGTACGCCTTTTACGCGTACGTATAGACTCTTTCCTCATCGCCACCGGTCTGTTGACTCCGTTTAACCTGAAATATATGCGAGTGTTTGTGCAAGGTCACATTTGTGGCAATGTGTTTCGCGTGCAAAATGCAAATACATTGCAAACAATTCACATCCCATTCCTTACCTAAAGTAAAGACCACATGCGTTGCACACGGAGTCACCGACAGCATTGCGTCTCCACATCGACGTGTTCTTAGTTCCGCAGTTCGCACACGACAGGCCTGGCAGACAGTGGCAGAGCAGAGCAGTGGTGGAACAGTAGGAATGCAGGGATACGTTGAGAAGCACAGGGAGTGAGGAAGAGATGGGAATAATAAATAAAATGATTAATTGAACTAAAATTAATTGATTGAAAATCATATAAGTTATCAATAAATATACTTTTCTGTTATTTTTGGCGCTAAATGTATAGCAAAAACACAATATTTACACAAAAAGTCAATAATATATTGAAATAACATTTATTACAAACTGTTATTCAATGTATAATTTAATGAATAAATTTTGTAAATATTTTTTAACAATCAGTTCTTAAGTATTATGTGATATTCAGTATATGGAAAGTTGTGTTTTCATAGCACCGGTGATTACATTGAATACAATTCGTGACAAACATTGCGTTGAATTCAAATTCAATTAATAGTTATTATCGAAGTATTGCCTAAAATAGCATTGAAATGACCTGTCCCTCTGTCCCTGGGCACTCAATGCAGAGAACCTTCATTTGAAATATCGAACTTTTCATTAATTTTTTGTTGATTATTGAAAATCTATTACAAAATCTATTCATATATTATATATGAAACAAAAATACAAAAATTCCTGAGCAATGAATTCTTATGTGATGTGAAAATTTTCAATTAATTATATGAGAAATGAAAGACAAAAATTGATTATTGAGTTCTTCGGAGATCTGTATAAGAAATTCAGTATATATTTATTTTTCTTATTTATATTTCAGATCTATATTTATAATTAATTTAAGACCAGATTATAGTTGATTAATAATGATTAATCACCCGTTAAGGCATACTGTGCTCTCTCTCTCTCTCTCTCTCTCTCTCATAAAAGAGAATATTTGTGAAATATTTTTCTTATAATAGCTCTGAAAATAACAAAAAATCATTTGTTTTGCGAATAAATTATATAACAATTCAGTAGTCATTAAATACATTCAAGTCGTGAAAAGTTATTTTAATTTATAATTTTTTTTGATAATTATATGTAAAATAAAATACATATTTTTTGATATATTGTATGTTCAGAACACATATAAAATATTATTCACTGCAAAAAAATTCGTTATAATTAATTAAAAACAAAATAAGTATTAATTAATTTCATAATTATTTCTTTTTTCTTTAGTATTGAAAATTATTTTCTCAAAAAAATCATTTGATGTAATCATCAGTTTTTTGATGTTTTGTTATTTATTGATAATTGAAATGTTTTTGTTCAGAGAATAACATAAATAAAATCATAACTTTTTTGATATTTTTCACAAATTATTAAAAATTTTATGCAAATTATAATCACTTTTTATATAAATTGTTTTTGATTTTAATTTCTTAAGCAAAAGTGTGAAACTCTATATTTCTTTGGGACAGTCATGTTATGAGTTTCTATCAATATATATAAATAATTCATTATAATTATCGATAACAAAAAAATAATGAATTTGTTTATACATAACAAATATTTTGTGGTTTGAATAACACTTTCAAAAAATGAAATTTACATTACAATAGATAATGTGATGACTCCCTCCCGGTGCTCACAGTATGGGTCCTTAGCAAACATACTCCACAATTAACATAATAACATAAAGTATTAAAACTTTTCTATTATTTATTTTCAGTCTTTTAGTTATACAAAAATTAATTCATTTTTAATGTGAAACTAAAAACAAAAATTTAACTAATTTTTGATTTAAATGTATTTAAATTTTGATAATAATTTCAATTATTAAAATACTATATAATTCTCGACTTATCTTATCATTTAATGTCATCTAAACGTCAATTAATATTCATTATTAGCTATAATAACAAGTCTTTTATTAATAATATAAATAATTAAAATAACTTGAGTTTAATCTAAATCTAAAGACATTTTTAAAATTATTTTTTCATTTTTAATATAAAATTTTAAATTATTTTTGGTTTTAAAAATGAAAAAATAAATTTAAAATCTTATTGAAAGAATTACTTTAAAGTTTGAATTGAAAATCAAAGACAATTATTATATAGTCTTTTATTTATCAAATAATATATTTTTAAACCAAAAAATCATAAAATTTTATAAATGAAAAATATATATCAATTAATTTATTGAAGAAAAAATTATTTAATTAATTGACTTTTGATAGAAAAGATTTGATTGAAAAAAATGTTTGAAAAACTGATTGATTGAAGAAAGAAAAATGAGAATTGAATTGATTATAAACCCTTTAACTACAACCCCTTAACTACTAATAGTCCTTTAAAATAAAAATATCATAAATTATATTAAAAAACTATTAATAAATCTTTTGAACAAAATTAATGATAAAAAAAATGTTCATTACTTTTTGGCCACAAAATGCGATCAACAAATAGTACATAGACTTTGAGCTATGATAACAGTTTGGATCTAATCCTTATATTGAATTGAGCAAGGTATTATCATTATACCAATAGTACATTAAATGTAAATTATTTGCAAACATTGAATGAAAGTTACGAAAAATTTTTAATATTCACAAATATTTTTGTTAAATATTCAATGAATTATTTTAGTACAAACGAACGTACTTTTTGTATGTGGTCTTAATGTTCAGTTCTGTTATATAAGAAGCGCACAGTTAGTTAAGGGTAAAGTGGGTCTCAGGTGCTCTTTAAACAAAAGTGGGAGGAATTGCATGTGTTTTGGTTTAATTGAGAAATGCTTTGCTTTTCCCCAACCCTTGAGAACGAAACCTAACATAACTGTCCTGTAATTGTTTGGGCGGTAAATAAAATATGATTATTATTGCGGACAACTATCCATATATACGCAGGCGTTCCTCAAACTGAAAGCCCTTCAGTTGTGGGACACAAAGTAGTTAATAATGTGAACGAAAAAATTGATATTTATTTCTGATTTACTTTTATGGACAGGATTTTCAATAGCTGTCGGCGCTCTTATGCTATACTAGTGTACAGTTAATAAAAAACTACTAGAGTTCGGGACTTCCAGTAGTGATGGGAAATGAATATATGAAAGACTTTAATATTCAGGTATTTTTCAGGGGGTATTTCATATAAAGCGCGTTTGGTTTTTGTGATACAATTTTCAGTTCATTAGCAGTGAATTAATCAATATTTTAATGCATTTTTCAATTTCTATAAATATTTTAAATATTAATATAATTTTCAAAAATAATAACAAACTTATTATTGATTAGTGTTTTTATGAGAATATTTTGACCAAAATTTATGAAATATTAAAACAAAAGTTTATTTTATGCACAAATTATATATAATTTAAGAAAAATTTTAAAATTCAATCGACTTTTGGAAGAAAATTGATATAAAAAATAACCAAATAATTATTCACTAAAATAAATACAAAGAATATCTATGTATTTGTAAAACATTTTTCTAATTCAATTGAAAATCTTTAAAAAATTTTTATAAGTTAAACATTTTATGGTTTATTGAAATCAATTTTATTCTAAGTCTCCAAAAAATCTCCCAAAAAATGCTTTAAAAATGAGATTACATTTTATTTCAAATATTATTGTTATTTATAATTAATGTAAATATTTTTGAATATATTTTGTGAACAAATATGTACATAAGCTCTATAGCACAGGGAGTGTATTAAGCAATCAATAATTGCAATACAATTAAAATTGCATTTCATTAAACATTTTGTTTTTATTCTCATTAAAACCAATAAAATTTATGCATTTTTTTGTTGTTTGTCTTAATTACAGATGTATTCAAAAGGAGTTATAAATAGTTTTAAACATAATTCACAAATAATTAAATTTTTTGTTCATTTAATTGTGTGAAATAGAGATGACCCGGGAGTTGACCTGTTTTAGCATGTACAATTTGTGTGCTGGATACACTAGCAATTGCCAAGATCACTTTCATAAGTCTCAACAATTGTTTGAATTTACTCAACAATTGTTTGAATATTTTGCTGATCAAATCACCAAGATTGTTTCATTACTTTATGTTTTGGGTGGTAAATAAAACCCCAAAACCAAAACCCCTTCCAATAGACTCTATGGTAAAAATGTTTGTTTTGATTTACACCTCTTTCTATGAAGTAATGGCTTTTATATACGATTTTATGAAACTATTTCTATTGAAAACAAATTAAATTATATGAAAGTCTAGTGAAGTCAAAAGTAGTCAAAAGTTTAGTTAGAAAAATGTCAAAATCCATTGTTTTATACATTAAATGTTATTTTATTTTTTCGTTTTGTATACAAAAGTCCATTTTTATATACAAAATTTCTTGGCAGGACCTGGTATACAGAAAGCGTCGTCGACTGATCCCATGTATTGTAAGATATATTCAATTAATTTTTAGAAATCTCTAAAACTTGTATTCAATGCAAAAATATTCAAAAAAATACATTAAAAAGTAATTTATTGTATTATATGTTTTGTCGAAAATATATTTAATTGCTTTAATTTCTGTAAAAAACAACATATATTTAATTGTATGAAATGTTTGCCTATTTTCCGGCAATAAATAATTTACATAATATTTAGTGAAATACTTCTCAATAGATATTATATATTATATTCAATGTATTTATTGTATTATTTAAGAGATTTTTGCCCAAAATTGTCTTTCATATTACTATCAATTACTGCCGACGACACTATCTGTTCGATACGATCTGATGGCCAGGACATTGATCGCCTATCTGAGTCGCTAGTACTAGCAATACAGCCGGTGCTGGCGTTCATTAATTTTGTTTACTGGAAATACACATTAATTACTTTGGATTTGCTTTTAATTTATTGTCAGTACTTTTAAATGACAGCAAATTTTTCATTTAATGCACTTTTTATTATGTATTTTTGTTTTACAAAATGAGTAAAAATATTAAATGAAATCTTTTCAAAGATTTTCGTATAAAATGAATAGTTTTTTCTACATTTGAATTGACTTTCATTTAATATAAAACTTTTAAATATATTCCTTAATGTGAATATTCAATCAAACACCTGACGGCCTAATAATATATGTGCCACAATAGCACCGTTCGATTTGTATCTTTTGAGATATGATTTAATAATATCTAAATATCTGTTAATTATTACACAATTTCATAGTAATATTTGTAAATAATATATTGGTTTCTATTAAATATATTTTCTAATAATTTTTAAAAAATTTCAGAAGAGAGAGAGAGAGAGAGAGAGAGAGAGAGAGAGAGAGAGAGAGAGAGAGAGAGAGAGAGAGATTCTCTTTACAATATTTCTCATATACTTTAAGAATATTTAATGACATTAATATTCGTGACATTCAATGAATTTCGGAATTATAATAAATTCTGTATAAATACAAACTTAAATACAATTATGTCTAATATTCTTAAAGTTTTTCATTAATAATTAGTACAAATATTGTTAAAAAAAACTCCATAAAAACAAAGTTGTATTCATTTTATAATATTTGAATTGAAAAGAATTAGTTTTTAATATTTTTTTTATAAAACATTTGCCAAAAATATAATTTAATTGCATTGAAATATCAGTAATTCGTAAAACAAAATGAAACAAATGTTGAGTTAATTAAAAAATTGTTTTTCTAAATGTCTTTATTTTAAGAGACAAATGAATTGAAAAACAAAAGCAATAAAAAAAACTAAAGAGTTATCACATTTAAGATCAAAACAATAATTATTAAAACGGTATATATATATGTGAATTGTTTTTGTTTTTCCACAAATACCAAACACTTTCATAACTATGCTTTTAATTGAAAAATAAGTTTTAATTTTTATCAAATTATTTTCGAATAACAAAAACAAATTACTTTAAAGTTTTTATATATTTTAAAATCACTTAATATTTCACAATTCATTTAAAAGCAAACAAAGAATTTATTGAAATATATTAATATTTTTCAACACATCTATACTTCTTGTGCAAGAAATCGAGAAAATATTTAGACTTTATCTATAATTAATAATAAATTGCTTTTAGCCGTAAATCCCAACCATTGAACCAATCGATTAAAGAATTTTTATATCATTGGAATATCATATGTGAAAACATTTCACTCAAACTATAAAAACTAATTATATATTTATAGAGCGAATAAATTTGATTTCAATCCAGGCGTTAATGCCTTTCAAAGAACTTGATGTCAAATACAATGTAAACGTCATATGAAATAACATAATCTCTTATACCTTATGAACATTTGTTACTCTAATCCACAATTCGATGGTTTATTGATTGAAAGAATTGATAAAAAATCAATTTATATATAAATAACAGAAAAACAAATTTATTGCAAATAATTATATATAACATACCTATACGTCTGGTAGTGGAGGAAAGGCGACGAATATTTCTCACTAATGGTCTATGATTTCCATTAACCCTTTGATAGAGACCACAGGCGTTGCATAGAAAGTGTCCAGGTCCATACCGGCGCCATAGACTACAGTGAATAAGTGTGAACATTGGTTAATGTGTGGGCGAACAGCACAGTAGGAATGGGTATCGAAATTATAAATAAATAAAATTATAAATGAATATAAAATTTGTTGTTTGACTAACAGTGATATTCAACAGTTATTTTGTCGATAGGAATGGTAGGGAATATTCGTTATTATACGCAAGGAATTAATTGCTCATTTAAGGCAAACATTATTTTTATACTTATTAGAAATTGATATTTGATTTGATGTTTAATCTGACAAATGATTGATTAATTGTCTATCGATTGAAACGACAAAATAATTAATAAACGAATAAATTATAAATTTTTATTAAAATTTTTCGGGCAATAAAAATGAAATAAAAATAAAATGAAATAAAAATTTAGTTTTGAATATTTAATATAGAAAAATCAAAACACGTATGTGTTCAGGGACTATCATTAGTGATGTCAGGGCAGACAGGGGTTAATTTGATAAAAAAAAAATTCTTATATTTTTATAATTGTCTCAAATAATTGAATTTAAAATTATTCCAATATTTGCAAATCATTAAAAGGATCAAAAGGATCAATGTCAATTTAGAATATGACAACAATCACCCCTTTATTGACCACTGGTTTTAAGGCTGAAAACAAATCTCATTTAATATTAATAATTAGTTTTATATAACAATGAATATATCTATTGATTGCTTACGGCGTTGAATTGGTGCCACAGTTGGCACACTCTCGACTCTCATTGCAATTATCGACATTCAAATCCATATAAAACAGTATTGAATATGAATTCTCTTCGATTTGTAGTCGATTTGGACTTGAGTTTCAATTTAGGTTTTAATGTCTTTATCAGTAATTGATTCGTAATTTATATTATATATTATTTGTATATTTCTGTTGAAAATTAATATTTATATAAAAATCACAAAAAAAAGTTTTAATAATTTTTGTATATATATTAAGAACTTTTTAATCACTGATTTATTTTGTATATAAAAATATATATAAATTCTGTGCATAAAAATCACTTTTAAATATCACTCGATTTTAAAAACAACACAAAATTCACTGAAAATTCATTTAATTGATTAACATTTTTTCGATGCATTTCCAGCAAAAGTATATCAAAAGTCATTTCACAAGCCTTTTCTCACACCATAGGGCCAGGAATATGAGTGCTCACACATCCGGTATCACATATAAAATGCAAAACTAATATATTTTTCTTATGTCTCTCACACACACCGGGATATAAGTGCTCACAATTAGCGCTCATTTATTATATGAAGACTTTGTTTTGCAGAGAAAAACTTGAAGACTTGAAGACAACGACAGATAAAGCGTATAATAAATCCATTTTTCATTTTTGATTTGTTCGGGGTATTTGTTGTGCAATCGTTTGCATAGTTTTAATCGTTTCGTCTACCGGTGCCCGAGCTATGGCTGTGCACATTATATGTCCCAACATCTGCTATATTAACACAACATACACACAAATACTGCCGTCTTGTCAATGCTACCGGTGCTCATCCTCTGGTGTTCACACTTCTCTCTCTTCATCCGATGACAGAAGTTATATAGTCTTCAAATAGGTTTAAAACTATTTATTATAAGAAATGACAATAAAAACAATTAATAATGTTTTATCACTAAAATCAATGGTGTCTTCAGTTGTCTTCAGTTGAGTTTGAAATATATAAAACTCTTTTGTTTTACGATTTGTTTGTTAAAAAATCACTGTTTGAATGATAAGAAAATAACATTAGATAACAAATGATGTTTCACTTGAAAAGTATTTTTACATTATTTGATACCTTTTTTCTATACGAAATATAATTAATTAGTTGTCGGACAGTCATTATATGACTGTTCAATTGTCTCTCACTTTAGATGACTTTCATTTGATAATACATTTTATACTTAGTATTCATTTGACTCACATTTGAGAATAAATCGTAAAATAATTATAATAATGAAACCGGAATTCTGTTGTCTTTGAGACAATACAACGAATTAATAATAATATTAAAAATACAAATAATATATTGAATGACGAACACACAGATTGCTGATGACAGGCCAACAACGGGAGGTTAGGGTATTAGTTGGTATGATATAATAGGCGTTGAATAACACTATTAAATGAATGGACGAATAACAGAGAAAATTACAAATTAAGGCATTCTTTCCTATCCTATAATACATTGGATTTGAAGAAATGTTTGGTTTTATTGTACTTCACTTCATATAAAATACGAGTTATTATTGAAAACGTTATATTATTTCATACACAAACAGATCATTAAAAGAGTTTTAGCGTTGAAACTGACCACACGGGTTGTAGGCATACTAACAGGCCTGACAGCCTGTCCTCAGGTGAGTGTATGTATGTATGAGTGCACTGATTATAGTGAGAGATATAGAATGAGAAACGATTGCAAAGGAGAGAGAGATAGAGAGAAAAGAGAGCGAGAGAAGAGAGAGCGCGAGAGCTCCTACTGATTAGTGACTATCATATGATAGGGCTGTCTGTCTATAGTCGTTAATACCTGTGCTAAAGCGCGTTATTCCACTGGCAGTGCGTTTTTGGTGGCAAAACATGTTTTTACACTAAACATAAGACGTGTTTTTGTTTTTATTTATTATGAAATGCAATGAAAGACTGAATTTTTAAAATAAAAGCTCATATTTTTTGTGCCGTAAAACCAGAATTGACTTAAGTTTCATATATTTAAGACAAAAATATATTTCGTTTGACTTCTTTGTATCCATTAAAATATGAGAACAAAATGGTATATAATATTATTAAAACTTTTTGACAGTTTTACTGATAAGAGAAGAGAGAGAGAGGGAGAGAGAGAGAGAGAGAGAGAGAGAGAGAGAGAGAGAGAGAGAGATTCATCAAAAATATTTTTATATAATATATTGAGAACTACTGTATAAACAAGTTATGAATTAATGATTGGAAATAATATTCTTGTCATTAATGTTGTGTCGCTTTTTCTTTAGTATTTATTTCTCAAAAATTATATGAATTTCACAATATTTGCTCTTTTTGTTGTTATTCTTCATTCGAAGAAAAATTTCACTTTAAAAACCACTTCTCAATATAAATGCAATTTTAAATTATAGAAAATTTAATCTAAAAATTCCAAACATTATATTTTTCGGTGTATTTTATAATAAAATTTATTTAATTATTCAATGGAAAAGTATTTCATTTTATATAATAAAGTAAAACAT
Source organism: Quadroppia sp. Gr-Ori-00064 (assembly GCA_034700825.1). NCBI lineage: Eukaryota > Metazoa > Arthropoda > Arachnida > Sarcoptiformes > Quadroppiidae > Quadroppia > Quadroppia sp. Gr-Ori-00064. The sequence continues at coordinate 4,238 of JAQIXR010000729.1, read as the reverse complement.
AATTTCTTTCTGTAAATCAGGAAAAAATATATTGAAAAATATTCGATAAAATCAAAGTCTCTCAAATTCTCACACAATCTTATGGTATTTACTCTCAATTTGACTATAGATCTGTTATTTAGATAATAAACAAAATATATAAATCTGTTTCTCTCTCTCTATCCTCTTATCGGCCAGTAATCAGTCATAAAATTATATACAGTTCTAATGTATTTAATACTGTATTGAATTTTTTAATTATTTCATGAATAAAAAAGTATTTCATTTGTAAAGAAAGTCTTGTAAAGAGCAATGCCACTATCGGCCCCCATAGCCCATAACGTATATATTGAGGTCATTAATTATGTCTCAAAATTTTAAAAATGATTATTAAGTAATTATTTTATAAAAATGATATTTCTTTATATATAAATTGATTTCATTTCTAATATACTCTATATATAGAAAAACAAAGTTATTTCATATAATTTACATGATTTTGTTCAACTTTAACGCCCTCTCGTTACTAAACTATATGGCAAATGTCCATGGACAATTTTGATATCTTAGTGAGACGATAGAGAATAGTATGGATAGTATAGTCAAAATCCTTTACTTTAGTTTTAATTTGTTGTCTCGAAATCACTTTTTATTGAGTTTTCAATTTTACGTTTTCGTGGATTTCATTAGAGTTTGATTTAATTATTTTCTCTTTATATATAATTTCAAAATATAAGTCAATGTCCACACGTGTTGTACTTTTAAGGGGGATAACAACCTTTAAGGGGTTGAAAGATAATAATTAATTGTTAGCCCGTTTTTCACTGTAATTATTATCAATTTTTCATTCTTGTATTTGTTGTTGATTTCAATTAATCCAATTATTTGTTTATTAAAGAAATGATTTCATTTCAAATATTTTAAATTCATTTGATAATAAAATTACAATTTTTTGCTTTTATAATAAAATCTTCTTATCTATAGTTGTGTTGAAAAGTTTATATCATTTTAATGACTTATTTTGTTGTTTTGTAATGAATTTCATTCAAAATATATAAAAAATATCTAATCGTTTGAAACAATTATTTATATTTATTTGAATAAATATAAGTTTTTTAGCCATTGATAGACAATGTCTTTTTGCTAAATATATTACCAAGGTCGAGTCTAATTAATAATAATTGATGAATAATAAGCATTACCAAGATAATTTATCAATCTACAATCTACATGTACCTTGATTAATCAGTTGCCCAATTCATGTCAGATGTTAAGGATGTTTGAAATTTTAAAACCAAACCATTTCTCATTATAACGACATATAGTGTTATATAAAAATCATTTGTTTTGTTAACTTTATTTCATTTTTAGCCAAATTTTGCATTTAATAAAGTTTTCATAAATATTATAATTCACAACAAATGCGACAAATGTTTCAGATATATATTGAAGTTATTGTCAACTCATTTGAAGTAAAAATATAGATCTTTGCAAACCAAAAGTGGTCTTCACTACCACTTCGTGAGATAATATATATTATAAGCCTGTTTCGAACCCATGTGCCTAAAAACATTCACAACAAACATAACTCATTATTAAAGAAAGAAATTCAACAAAAATATTATAATTATAGTAATTGTTGAAAAAGGGGTTCAAAAGAGTACTGGCTTTTGTTGACAAACAATCTCAGAAAAATGGGATAATAAAACCCCTTTCAATGTTTGCTAAGTTATGTACTCATGTAAATCATACACACCTGGAAAGGGAGAGGAAGATGAGAACCAATATGAATGTGCACTCGAAGAATGCCAGTGCCAATGACGATATAGTGTACTTCCAGAGAAATAATGGCATAAAATCTGTAAAAAATAGTGAATGTATTGAAAAATCGTGACTTAAATGACGACAAAATATTGAAAATAGATTTTATGTCTAAAGAGTTGATTGAAATTCAAAAAATATTTTTATTATATATTTTTAATGGAAATAGAATTTAAAAAAAATATTTTTTGTTTGTTTTACATTTACAGTCCATTTATGTTATATTTATTTCATATTCATTGATATTCTACTATTGACTGCCATTTCTGATCCCTTTCCCTCAATCTCTTTCCATACAATTATTATAAGTCACATAATTTGGACGATTTTCAATAAATAAATTTTTTGAAATAAATTCATTAAAACTTAAAACTGTTTGAAATGAAAGAAAGAAAATAATACGATTTTCAAGGCTTTTAAGAAAACAAAAAATATTTTTGTCATAAATATAAGACATATAACAGGTATTGATAAATAAAATTATTTTTCACTGAATAGTCATCTATTAAATGCATCGATCATTTGATTACATAATAAATGTTTTTCATTTGTTTTATAAGAAATATTTTTATATTATTTAATGAAAATAACATTTTATTTGTAGTAATAGAAAACAAATTATGATTTGATTTATAGAGAAAACAAAGAAATATTGTTTTTAATATAAAATATCTCAAATGCGAAGTAAAACAAATACAGGTATTAAATGAATATATTTTCAATGAATTGTAATTATATTATAATTATTTGACATCACTTTACTCTCTGTCTCATTGAAAGCAATACAAGTCTTCAATGCTTTCCCACTCATTTGACTCACACTTATGTTTATAACAAATACTATCAGATATTAAGTGATTATTTATTTAAATATATTTTTGTGAATTTAGTATTAAATAATATAATTATTTGTGAGACAAGAATATAAAAAACGATATCATAATAACTATAGATTTATATTATATTTTGATATTATATATGAAAACATATGTTTAAACTAAAACATATAAATCAATTCAATTTATTATAAATAATTCGTTAAATAATTTATTAAACAAAACAAAATAAATGTCAAAAAATATTGTGAAAGACATTTCATATCGAATACAAAGAAAAAATTTCAACAAAAAAAAGACAAAACTTTAGATAAAGAATATATTTTGAAAATCAATGATAAAAAAGTTTTGATTTTTAACTCTTTGAAAATTAACTGTTTTTTCATTGCAATTGATTTATTATATTTTTATTATACTTTAAAATATTTTTTGTTTGAATTTTTTATATAATAATTGTTGTGAAATAAAAAAGAATTAATTTTCAAGAATTTTTTAAAGAATAAAATTTATAACAATTTCGTATCATTTGTTTTGAAATAAATTTCCAAAAGTTTATCAAAAATAAGATGAAAACATATTTTCCTCTAAAAAGTACAGAATATATTAAAAATGTGTTTATTTCACACTCTTTTGGCACAAAAAAAATGTATTACTTTTAAATTCAAGTCAAAAATTAATAAAAACTCAAAATTATTTCCAAAATAAACAAATAAAAAGACAAATATTTTTAATGATTGCTATCATTCATTCAAATGAATATTATTTTCATGTGATTTTTGAACAGAAATATTGATCAAAAAAATAATTACAATTCATTGAAAATAAATGAAAAGATTTTGAAATAGTCTACTAAAAGGCTTATATACACCTCGTGCTTGATTATCTCCCTGGCCATAATAAATCACTGCCTATTTGCAGGTGTATATGATTATAATGCAGTTATCAGACATATTAATGGCTCAGACAATTAAAAAGTAATTTATATTTATCTTAACGTTTGTCTGCAATGAATACAAATGCTTTCATTAGCGATAAAAATATATATTTCTATAAACTTTTATAATAAAAATATACTTTTTTTGATTTCATTCATAACTCACTTAATCACTAATCACTTAAACAATAAATCAAAAATTATTTTAAATATAAGACAAAGAAAGAGTCGCTGTTTATATAGCATAAAAGTTTTACAACTATTTTCAAACAATTATTAAATAATTTCAAATTTATTTTAACTTTTGATTTATTAAAAACATTTCTGTCGACTAATAAACAAAATATAGAATATATTTTATAGACAATAATTCGTGAAAATTATTGTAAAATGTGAATAAAAACTGTATGCGAGCACAGGTAGGCATAGGCATGAGGAACATCAAGATTGATATCCGGTACAAAATACTAAGCAATATTTAATAAATTGAAATTTTTTCAAAACTGAAATTTAATTATACTTTATATCAAAAATACTTTCAATGATAAAAATAATTGTATCAAAAGATTCACTGAAACAGTGATTGAATCGATGAAAAATTGTTTATTTGAGAGAGAGAGAGAGAGAGAGAGAGAGAGAGAGATAGAGAGAGAGAGAGAGAGAGAGAG